>JAXQQM020076248.1:0-137566 GCA_034641835.2 Pinus albicaulis
CGTCAACCCGAAAGGCATGATGAGCCATTTGAAAAGGCCCTCCTTGGCTTTGAAGGCAGTCTTCCACACATCTAAGGGTTTGATTGGCACCTGGTGATACCCAGACTTCAAGTCACTCTTGCTAAAATATTTTTCCCCTTTGAGTTGGTCCAGAAGATCATCAATCCATGGGATCGAGTACCTGTTCCAGAAAATGATCTTGTTCAGTGTCCAATAGCCAATACAAAGTCTCCAAGTCCCATCCTTCTTCTGTACCAACACGATCTGGCTTCCACAAGGTGATCAAATCGACCGAATGCGACCTTTTTGTAGCAACTCCTGAATCTTCCTCTTGATTTCATCATTCTCCATAACAGAGTGCCTATAGATCAATCCATTGGGTAGCGGCGCACCTCGGGTCAGATCAATGGGGTGCTTGACCTGACAGTGCAGAGGCACCCCCGTGGGTGAGGTGAATATGTCCCTGTACTCCTCCACAACCTTGTCCATTTTTTATTGTCGTGCAGAGGAGCCATGTTTGGAGGTCGTGGCCACAATATTCTTCTTGCCTTGGGGGTGGATAATCAGGAAAACAAATTTCTTGGTTTGATAAATGAGCTTACTGCATTGTTTTGCAGTAATCAGAGATATAGTGGGAGGCGGTGGTACCTCTAGTATCCTGTACAACTTATTTCCCAAAGTAACAATAACAGCATGAGTCCGGGACTCATACACAGCATGTCACTTCAACAAATATGGTTGGCCTAATAATACATCAGAAACATCAATAGGAGTAATGTCACACAATACTTCATCCGTGAAGGGCTTGATGCTATAGGGAAGGCGACACTGCTGGCTGACACAGAGATCTGGTCCTTGGTGAAGCCACCCGATGGTTTATAGTTATGGGTGTGTTGTGGTCTGCAACCCCAACCCCTTCCATTGTTGATAATGAGTTGTAGCGGGGAACCCTTTACCCACATTTGGGAATGGAAGTGACGCTCTTCCTCCTCTGGATCTTCTAGTTCCTCCTTCTGAATCTTCGCAATGGCAACAGTGGCGTTGGGCTCTGCATCAGTAATCTGCTTCCCTTTGTCATTCCCCTTTTCAAGTTCTGATTTAGAGTCAGAGCATGCATCTAATTTAGAAGCCCTCATCTCAGCCACCAGCAACTTATTGGCCGACACTCACTTGTGTTGTGAGTGGACCTCTTATGGAACTCATACCACTTTCTTGTGTCCTTCTTTGGCTTTGCAGTGTTGTTCTTTGCTTGTGGCTTTGGCAGGTTATCTTGGGCCACCATGCTTTGGATTTTTCCTTTGTTCTGTAGTTTGGGGGCACCTTTCCCTTGCTTTTGATTCGCATATCCAAAGTCCCGCTTCTTCTGTTTGAATTTCTGCTCAATATTGGTAGTATACCAGTATGCCATGCCAAGCGAGGAGATGTCAAGGAACTCCATTTCCTCTTGAATGTATCTGTGCAGACAACTATGATACTTTAGCACCAAATGTTTCTCTAAATCTTTGCTACCCAACTTTGTGCGCAGGGTATGGAACAGATTCGTCTCTCATGCACATCTTGATCCCTTTGCTGCCGCAGCGTGGTCCATTGTATGTACTTGTCCTCATAGCTCCCCACGGGATAGTATTCTTCCTTGATGGCATCTCGGAAATAATTCCAAGTGGGTACGACTGAGAACAAAGAGGGTTCTGTCTCATCCTTTTTCTCACAGTGGGTTTCCAACTAGTCCTCGACATGGGGGGTAGCTTTGAGGAGTGAAAAAATAATCTTCTCCCGGTCGGAAAAGTCATGAACCGAGAAATATCCTTCTAATAGATTCAACCATCTATCTATGGTATCTACATCTATTTGACCCTCAAATAAAGGAATGTCAAATTTTATTTGTACCTTAAAGGGATTTGCACCTCCACTGTGGCTGCTGGATGCAGATGCGCCACCGGTGGGCAGTCGTTGAAGGATTTGGGAAAATTTATCCATCATCGCGTTCCTTTATTTTTTGAGGGCCTCCTCGAGCAATATTTTGATAGGATCTCCTACTCCCTCATCTTTCTTTTCGTCCCTCATGGGCATCCGACGGGGTTTGCGAGGCTAATCTTGCAAAGGTTCCACCAGATCGAGCCCTAACTCCTTATACCCTGACCTCATTAGGGACATGCAAAGAAGGATCGAGAAAAAACATACCGCTCTGATACCACTGATCCGGGTTTATGCAGGAACACAATAGAATACACATATAACCATAAATACAAATAAGCAGTGGAAATAACACTTCATTTCATTAATATCAAAGAACTGAAATTTTCTTACAGACAGAATGGAAATAAACGAGCTAGGGCGTTGGTAGCTTATCTCTGAGAAGACATGTGGTGGCTACAGGCCTTTGAAATGAGTTACAATGAGGCTCGAGGGCCTATTTATTATTTAGAAACAATGGAAAACCATAAACATCCTAAACCCTAACCCTAGGAGATGAAGCGCCAAAACTATGGGCCCTGTTTGGGTAAATTGGTGTTTCAACTTCCCGGGGACGTAACTTTGGCATACGATCTCTGTTTGACACAAACCATACCTTGTTATAAATATATATTCAAGGACTACAAATTTTGAGTGAGAAACATCGGTCCATGGACCCATGTTGCTCTCGGTTTTCCCAAAAAATGTTGTTTAGGGCCTCAAAACGGCTCTGGAAGTTCAGGACCCGAAAAACTACTAAAAATAGTAAGTTGTGCTGAAAGAGACAATGGTGGCGTCCCAAGTGGAATGGGCGGGTGGCCACCAATATCCACCTGTATCCGGTTGAGTCATGCCTTGACCATTAATGCCAAGTCCTCCTCCTTTATACCCCATCTTCTTAAGGAGTCCCATGCCAGTGCCTGTAACAAGTATCTCCACATTTCTAAAAGAAATAAAATCATTTGAAGAAGAAATTGAAGAAAAATCAACACTGTTTACCTTAGCTACTGATTCTGAAATAGGCGATGATGGCTTCGCTAAGTCTTCATCGTGATTTAACTCCTCCAAGACCTCTTTTGTGGCTCATAGTTGAAGTTGCAGTCTATGCTTCTCCTCTTTCTCTTCCTGTCGAAGTCTCTTCAATTCAACATTCTCTACTTGAAGGCTCTGGTTGATCTCCTCATTCGAATGATGAGAAGATGATGAAGAGGAAGAAGGTGTTGGAAATATGATGCAGAGTGTTGTCCTTGATGGCAACCCATTGAATGAAGATGAAGACATGTGACTGTTGACATGTGTTGTCCTTGATGGCAATCCACCTGATGAAGTTATTCTTGACTTGATGGACTTGGTAAATGATGTAAATCTGATGTGATATGATGTTTGTTGACAATATGATGCTAAGTGTTGTCCTTGAAAGGCAACCCACTTGATGAAGTTGTGCTTGAGAGAATACGTTCTTGATGAAGAAAATGTGATGTATCTACAGTGAATGAAGAAAGGAATTCAGAATGTGCTCAAAGTATGATGAAAAGAGTATGTCTCTATGTATACGCGGATTGGCCTAGGGGAAGTCGCGTATGCACGCGGAAAAGAACGTGCCAAGTCGCGTATGGGCTAAAGCGCTCAAAAAGTGCAAAACCAAGGGTAACCACCATGGTATTGATCCATTGTATTGGGTAATGATCCGCCTAGTTGACCCCGTCCAGGTAGTTTTGGGCTCATGGTATTGTTTTGGCCCATGGTATTGAAAAAGGATAAACCTATATAAAGAGATGAAATTCATTATGCAAATCATGAGTGTGGGAGCAAGATGTCTGAACTTGAATGAATACTTCTCTGTGAAGTATATCTGTATGGAAAGGGTAAAGGTTTGATGATAGATCTGAATCTATGATGCTCCAATGAAGAAATGATGAAGCGGAATATCTAGATCTGTAATGTATATTGTATCTGCTAGATCTGTTTATGGGGTGATTAGATCTGAATTGAGGCGAACATCTGTCTGAAGTAAAAGGGTAAATCTGAACTGAACATATGATCTGAAGAAGTATCCTGCTCTATAATGATCGAAGATCTATACGCTACTTCGCCGCATAGGAAGCGCGTATATACGCGGCTTCGCTGAAGAAAAAGCGCGTATGCGCAATAAAATATGTACTGAGGTATACGCTGGTTGATGAGGACGAAAGCGCGTATATACGCGACATCAGTGAAAGGAAAGCGCGTATGCAAACTAGGGTTTGCTGAAGTCTGTGGTAAGAAATGTCTGATCTGTTCTGCTGGTTTACTGATATCTGTCAGTGAGTTATATGTATCTGTTTCATGGTTGACTGTGCTTAAAAGTATGGAGTGGGTCCAGTCTGAAAATATGATGAAACATGGCCTGCAAGTGGTGTCCTAAAGGAAGCTTTGGATCCAGTGTGAAAATTGATGAAACGTGGTCCATAGAGGTGCTAAGGGTTGTAGCCTTCAGTCAGGGGGTTGTAGCTCCCTTCCAGGTGAGGCTGGTAAACGAGATCAGGGGGTCGTAGCTCCCTTCCAGGAGAGGCCGGTAAACGAGTCAGGGGGTTGGAGCTCCCTTCCAGGAGAGGCTGGTAAACGAGCGCAGGTGGGTGCCTGCGTGCTGGTAGAGTCTGCACCAACACATATGTTGTAAGATGTTTTCTCTATAATAAAATATTGAAGGCTGAGCAACTGCAGTGGTGGTTTTCTCCCGACTTGGGTTTCCACCTAAAAATCCCGGTGTTCATGTGTGATGCTTTGTGTGATGGTTTATTCTGTTCTTACTGCACATGTTTACTGCTTATTGAATATCTGATGAATAAATGATGGAATGGTTTAAGTGAAGTTTAATGACATATCTAGATCTCTGTGTATACGCGAGTTTTATGAAGGATATCCGCGTGTATACGCTACTTAGCTTCAGCAAAGTAGCGTATGGGTTTTAAAGGAATGAAAAAGTAAAAAGTTTGAATATGCTGTAAATACTGATTCACCCCCCCCTCTCAGTATTTTTTCCAACAATTGGTATCAGAGGGAGGTCCTTCTGCAGAAGCTTGATCGCTTGAAGGAGATCCGTAACAATGGGAAAAATGAAGAATGAAGGTCTTGAAGCTACAGTCATCTCTCTAGAAGCATCAAGTAAGAAGAGTGAGGAACCTCTACAACTAAATGAAAATGAAGAACTTGGAGCAAAAATCTGGTCTGTCATAGAACTTCTACAAGCAGATCTTGAAGAATCAAACAAGAAAAATGCAAGACTTGAAGCAGAAATCATTTCCCTCAAAGAAGACCTGGATAAATCAAATAAGAAGAATACAGGACTTGAAGCAGAAAACATATCTCTGAAAGAAGATCTCAAAGCATCGAAGAAGAAGAATGAAGAGCTACAACAAACATGTGGAGAAAACAAAGATTGGTTGAAAGAAGAGATTCTAAATCTGAAGGATCAAGTTGAAGATGGAAGAAGAAAAGAAGAAAGCATGACAAAGCAATGTCAAGACTTGGAGGTTGAGGTAAACATTCTCAAAGGTAAATTAGAAGAAAAGTTTAAACTTTTGAGGTTTCATGATAGTACTAATATTCTGGACAATATTCTGAGTAATCAAAGGTCTCCTGCTATCAAACATGGTCTTGGTTTCCATGAAACTGTTAAAGGAGAATCTAGCTCACAAGGAAGTGCCAAAAATTCAAAAGATCTCAATGCAAAACCTGATGTGTTGAAAGAAACAAAAGATCAACCAACAATCATGAATTCTCAAAAGAATTCATTCAAGAACATTGAATGTTTTAAATGTCATAATTATGGGCATGTTGCAGCAAATTGCAGGAGCAGATCATTTCATCCACAAACAAACAGGTTCTACTCAGAAAGGTACTCTAGTTTCTTCAGGGGATATTGTTTTTCATGTAACAAGTATGGACATAAAGCAGTTGATTGTAATAGAAGGAAGAATAGAAAAGCTCATCATGATTCTTATGTTTATTTCTCTGGCCACATGAGATGTTATGCTTGTAATAAGTATGGACATGTAGAAAAGGAATGCAGGATGAACAGATCTGGGAAAGTGGATAACTTCCAGCACTCAAATAGAAAGTTCAAGAAAATTTGGAAAAAGAAGGAGGACCGATCAGAAACGTAGGGAATTCTGACCCTACTGCAGTCATCCGCTTCTGAAGCTTACTTCTCTGATTGACTGCAGGAATGATGTGAGATACATTATGAGATCTAGTAATGTATCGTCACAAGGGGAGCAATGTATGATGTCTCTCATGGTTAGTTTGATTATTTTGGTTATATGTATCTCTGACAGAGAATCTGGTGTGAAGAAAAGACAGGAACATAAAGTAAATTTGCAGGAGGAGATGAAGGTGTGAAATTTTCTATATTTCACTTTCCATACGCAGGTTTTATGAAACAAAGTCACGTATACACGCGAGTTCCAGCTGACACAGACGCATATGCATTGATGATGAGAAAATTTATCTGATAGCTGAAGATCTGGAGCAGAGGTTCAGGGGGAGCATCAATCTGACTGCTGATGATTGCACTGTTAGCATTATTCTGGTTATACTCATGATACAAGGGTTCTTGTGTTGAAGATTATGGATGAAGCCTGGTTGCTTTATGATGAAGAGCATTCGTTGTTGAGATGAAAGTCTTATAATTCAGAAATGAGGACAGATCATGTAGAGATTGTTGCTAATAACTTACTGTTGAAGGTGTTTCAGATTGCACAAGTTAAGGAAGAGCACTGGTTTAGGGGGAGCAGCAGGTTGAATACTAATGATTTCATTGTTGGCAATATGATTGCTTATTCTTTGGTTATTGTGATACTCATGCTCAAATGATGATGGCTTGGTACATGGTTTATGATGATGAGACGTTGAATGAGCTGTGTTTACTGCTTGCTGAAGTTTATCTGTTGGATGAAATTGGAAGTCTAGTTCATGTAGAGCTTGTTACTATGGTTAAGATCTTTTGCCTACATATGGTACTTCATGTTAAATCTTAAATATCATGGTGATGTTGGACCACATGGATGATTTCTTGACACTTATGTGAAGATGCTGTTCTGGTATGGAAAGAATGTATTGATGCTGCAAAGAATCTGAAGACTTGGATACTAATGTGCTTATACCATTGGATGATGCTTGAAGATACAACTACATTGTTTTATGTATCTGTATTCCAAGAAACTATTCAAATATCTCAGAAAGTTGCTGAACATTGTCTCTGCCTCACAAAGGATCAGTTTTGGTTAAAATGTAGAAGATGGTATTGTATACGCGGGTTTCCTGAAACACAGTCGCGTATATACGCGAGTTCATGCACAGAAAACCGCGTATGTCTGATTGCTGACATTTTTCAGTTTGGAGTCAGCTCTTTTCAGCACAGCTGCAGTGCTATTTGGTATCTCTGATACTGTTTGGTATATCTGGTGGTGTTCCAGTTCTCATAATTCTTTTCTCATGTTTTGATAAAGATGCCTTGATGATTTGTTGGTGAAAGTGTTCATGATGCACAAACTAAGGGGGAGCCTTAGTCATATGAAAAGGATGCGTGGATGCACAGATTCAGGGGGAGCTTTAGCGTTGCTGAGTATAATGCATTGTTGGCATTATGATGGTTTTGAAATATGTTCTCTTTCTTGAGGACTTTCTGGTGTTGGTCTTAAAGTTATATTTGTAGTTTGATGAAAAGGTCATGTTGAGACCCATGATGTAAAATTGTAATATTCAGTCATGTAAGGACTTGTCTAATTTGTAAACCCACTTGGTTGGGTAGCTAAGTCAAATTTTGTAAACCCACTTGGTTGGGTAGTTGAATTGAAATATGTAAACCCACTTGGTTGGGTACTTGAGTCTCATATGTAAATCCACTTGGATGGATCTTTGATGTAAGTATGAGTCTTTTGGTGATAGGAAGTTCATAGAGTCATGTACTTCATTAAAAAAATATGTTTGAAGATTCAGCATGAACTCAGGGGGAGCTTGGTCACTTCAGTATACATCAGATCTGCAGAACGCTTCTTCTACATGAGGAGAAAAGGCGGTGAGTATGTTGGTTTTGATCCGCCTGTTGCCCTTGATGTCAAAGGGGGAGAGTGTGTTGGTTTTGATCCGCTGATCCGCCCTTTCGCTGGTTTTGATCCTCCCTTTGCCCTTGATGTCAAAGGGGGAGAGTGACATGGTGTTTGAATGCAGATAATGGTGTCGAAGAATTGGGAGAGTGACATGGTGTCAATGTACTTATCTGTTGTGGTAACCAAACACCATCGTGGTTGCCATCAAGTCCAAAGGGGGAGATTGTTGGAAATATGATGCATAGTGTTGTCCTTGATGGCAACCCACTGAATGAAGATGAAGACATGTGACTGTTGACATGTGTTGTCCTTGATGGCAATCCACCTGATGAAGTTATTCTTGACTTGATGGACTTGGTAAATGATGTAAATCTAATGTGATATGATGTTTGTTGACAATATGATGCTAAGTGTTGTCCTTGAAAGGAAACCCACTTGATGAAGTTGTGCTTGAGAGAATATGTTCTTGATGAAGAAAATGTGATTTATCTACAGTGAATGAAGAAAGGAATTCAGAATGTGCTCAAAGTATGATGAAAAGAGTATGTCTCTATGTATACGCGGATTGGCCTAGGGGAAGTCGCGTATGCACGCGGAAAAGAACATGCCAAGTCGCGTATGGGATAAAGCGCTCAAAAAGTGCAAAACCAAGGGTAACCACCATGGTATTGACCCATTGTATTGGGTAATGATCCGCCTAATTGACCCCGTCCAGGTAGTTTTGGGCTTATGGTATTGTTTTGGTCCATGGTATTGAAAAAGGGGCTCATGGTATTGAAAAAGGATAAACCTATATAAGGAGAAGAAATTCATTGTGAAAAATATGAGTGTGGGAGCAAGATGTCTGAACTTGAATGAATACTTCTCTGTGAAGTATATCTGTATGGAAAGGGTAAAGGTTTGATGATAGATCTGAATCTATGATGCTCCAATGAAGAAATGATGAAGTGGAATATCTAGATCTGTAATGTATTTTGTATCTGCTAGATCTATTTATGGAGTGATTAGATCTGAATTGAGGCGAACATCTGTCTGAAGTAAACGGGTAAATCTGAACTGAACATCTGATCTGAAGAAGTATGCCGCTCTATAATGATTGAAGATCTATACGCTACTTCGCCGCAGAGGAAGCGCGTATATACACGACTTCGCTGAAGAGAAAGCGCGTATGCGCAATGAAATATGTGCTGAGGTATACGCTGGTTGATGAGGACGAAAGCACGTATATACGCTACATGCGTAGGGGCCGTATGCAAACTAGGCTCACAAGACCGGGTAAGAAATGTCCGTATCCGTTCGTTGGTTTACCGATATCCGTCGGCGTGAGTTATATGTATCTCTGTTTCATGGTTGACTCGTGCTTAAAAGTATGGAAAGGGTTCCGTCTGGAAATATGATGAATTGCGGTCTGCAAGTTGTGTTCTATTGAAGTGGTTGGATCCAGTGTGAAAATTGATGAAACGTGGTCCAAGGTGGTGCTGAGGGTTGTAGCCTTCAGTCAGGGGGTTGTAGCTCCCTTCCAGGTGAGGCTGGTAAACGAGATCGTGGGGTCGTAGCTCCCTTCCAGGAGAGGCTGGTAAACGAGTCAGGGGGTTGGAGCTCCCTTCCAGGAGAGGCTGGTAAACGAGCGCAGGTGGGTGCCTGCGTGCTGGTCAAGTCTGCGCCAGCACATATGTTGTAAGAGGTTTTCTCTATAATAAAATATTGAAGGCTGAGCAACTGCAGCGGTGGTTTTCTCCCGATTTGGGTTTCCACCTAAAAATCCTGGTGTTCATGTGTGATGCTTTGTGTGATGGTTTATTTTGTTCTTACTGCACATGTTTACTGTTTATTGAACATCTGATGAATGAATGATGGAATAATCTAAGTGAAGATTTAATGACAGATCTAAATCTCTGTGTATACGCTAGTTTCATAAAGGGGATCCGCGTATATACGCTAGTTTACTGAAGGAAAGTAGCGTATGGGTTTTAAGGAATGAAAAGGTAAAAAGATTTGATTATGCAGTAAATACTGATTCACCCCCCCCCCCTCTCAGTATTTTTCCCAACAATTGGTATCAGAGGGTGGTCCTTCTGCAGAAGCTTGATCGCTTGAAGGAGATCCGTAACAATGGGAAAAATGAAGAATGAAGGTCTTGAAGCTACAGTCATCTCTCTAGAAGCATCAAGTAAGAAGAGTGAGGAACCTCTACAACTAAATGAAAATGAAGAACTTGGAGCAAAAATCTGGTCTGTCATAGAACTTCTACAAGCAGATCTTGAAGAATCAAACAAGAAAAATGCAAGACTTGAAGCAGAAATCATTTCCCTCAAAGAAGACCTGGATAAATCAAATAAGAAGAATACAGGACTTGAAGCAGAAAACATATCTCTGAAAGAAGATCTCAAAGCATCGAAGAAGAAGAATGAAGAGCTACAACAAACATGTGAAGAAAACAAAGATTGGTTGAAAGAAGAGATTCTAAATCTGAAGGATCAAGTAGAAGATGGAAGAAGGAAAGAAGAAAGCATGACAAAACAATGTCAAGCCTTGGAGGTTGAGGTAAACATTCTCAAAGGTAAATTAGAAGAAAAAGTTAAACTTTTGAGGTTTCATGATAGTACTAACATTTTGGACAATATTCTGAGTAATCAAAGGTCTCCTGCTATCAAACATGGTCTTGGTTTCCATGAAACTGTTAAAGGAGAATCTAGCTCACAAGGAAGTGCCAAAAATTCAGAAGATCTCAATGCAAAACCTGATGTGTTGAAAGAAACAAAAGATCAACCAACAATCATGAATTCTCAAAAGAATTCATTCAAGAACATTGAATGTTTTAAATGTCATAATTATGGGCATGTTGCAGCAAATTGCAGGAGCAGATCATTTCAGCCACAAACAAACAGGTTCTACTCAGAAAGGTACTCTAGTTTCTTCAGGGGATATTGTTTTTCATGTAACAAGTATGGACATAAAGCAGCTAATTGTAATAGAAGGAAGAATAGAAAAGCTCATCATGATTCTTATGTTTATTTCTCTGGCCACATGAGATGTTATGCTTGTAATAAGTATGGACATGTAGAAAAGGAATGCAGGATGAACAGATCTGGGAAAGTGGATAACTTCCAGCACTCAAATAGAAAGTTCAAGCAAATTTGGAAAAAGAAGGAGGACCGATCAGAAACGTAGGGAATTCAGACCCTACTACAGTCATCCACTTCTAGAAGCTTACTTCTCTGATTGACTGCAGGAATGATGTGGGATACATTATGAGATTTAGTAATGTATCGTCACAA
The DNA here is from genome assembly GCA_034641835.2 of Pinus albicaulis. Taxonomy (NCBI): domain Eukaryota; kingdom Viridiplantae; phylum Streptophyta; class Pinopsida; order Pinales; family Pinaceae; genus Pinus; species Pinus albicaulis. Next base: position 11,321 of record JAXQQM020076248.1, read on the forward strand.
GGGGAGCAATGCATGATGACTCTCATGGTTGATTTGATTACTCTGTTTATATGTATTTCTGACAGTGCATCTGGTGTGAAGAAAAGACAGGAACAGAAGGTAAATTTGCAGAAGGAGATGAAGGTGTGAAATTTTCTATATTTCACTTTCCATACGCGGGTTCTATGAAACAAAGTCGCGTATACACGCGAGTTCCAGCTGACACAGCCGCGTATGCATTGATGATGAGAAAATTTATCTGATAGCTGAAGATCTGGAGCAGAGGTTCAGGGGGAGCATCAGTCTGACTGCTGATGATTGCACTGTTAGCATTATTCTGGTTATACTCATGATACAGGGGTTCTTGTGTTGAAGATTATGGATGAAGCCTGGTTGCTTTATGATGAAGAGCATTCGTTGTTGAGATGAAATTCTTATAATTCAGAAATGAGGACAGATCATGTAGAGATTGTTGCTAATAACTTACTGTTGAAGGTGTTTCAGATTGCACAAGTTAAGGAAGAGCACTGGTTTAGGGGGAGCAGCAGGTTGAATACTAATGATTGCATTGTTGGCAATATGATTGCTTATTCTTTGGTTATTGTGATACTCATGCTCAAATGATGATGGCTTGGTACATGGTTTATGACGATGAGACGTTGAATGAGCTGTGTTTACTGCTTGCTGAAGTTTATCTGTTGGATGAAATTGGAAGTCTAGTTCATGCAGAGCTTGTTACTATGGTTAAGATATTTTGCCTACATATGGTACTTCATGTTAAATCTTAAATATCATGGTGATGTTGGACCACATGGATGATTGCTTGACACCTATGTGAAGATGATGTTCTGGTATGGAAAGAATGTATTGATGCTGCAAAGAATCTGAAGACTTGGATACTAATGTGCTTATACCATTTGATGATGCTTGAAGATACAACTACATTGTTTTATGTATCTGTATTCCAAGAAACTATTCAAATATCTCAGAAAGTTGCTGAACATTGTCTCTGCCTCACAAAGGATCAGTTTTGGTTAAAATGTAGAAGATGGTATTGTATACGCGGGTTTCCTGAAACACAGTCGCATATATACGCGAGTTCATGCACAGAAAACCGCGTATGTCTGATTGCTGACATTTTTCAGTTTGGAGTCAGCTCTCTTCAGCACAGCTGCAGTGCTGTTTGGTATCTCTGATACTGTTTGGTATATCTGGTGGTGTTCCAGTTCTCATAATTCTTTTCTCATGTTTTGATAAAGATGCCTTGATGATTTGTTGGTGAAAGTGTTCAGGATGCACAAACTAAGGGGGAGCCTTAGTCATATGAAAAGGATGCTTGGATGCACAGATTCAGGGGGAGCATTAGCGTTGATGAGTATAATGCTTTGTTGGCATTATGATGGTTCTGAAATATGTTCTCTTTCTTGAGGATTTTCTAGGTGTTGGTCTTAAATGGTCATACTTGTATTTTGATGAAAAGGTCGTGTTGAGACCCATGATGTAAAATTGTAATATTCAGTCATGTAAGGACTTGTCAAATTTGTAAACCCACTTGGTTGGGTAGCTGAGTCAAATTTTGTAAACCCACTTGGTTGGGTAGCTGAGTTGAAATGTGTAAACCCACTTGGTTGGGTACTTGAGTCCCATATGTAAATCCACTTGGTTGGATATTTGATGTAAGTATGAGTCTTTGGTGATAGGAAGTTCATAGAGTCATGTACTTCATTGAAAAATATGTTTGAAGATTCAGCATGAACTCAGGGGGAGCTTGGTCACTTCAGTATACATCAGATCTACAGAATGCTTCTTCTACATGAGGAGAAAAGGGGGTGAGTGTGTTGGTTTTGATCCACCCGTTGCCCTTGATGTCAAAGGGGGAGAGTGTGTTGGTTTTGATCCGCTGGTTTTGATCCGCCCTTTGCCCTTGATGTCAAAGGGGGAGAGTGACATGGTTTTTGAATGCAGATAATGGTGTCAAAGAATTGGGAGAGTGACATGGTGTCAATGTACTTATCTGTTGTGGTAACCAAACACCATCATGGTTGCCATCAAGTCCAAAGGGGGAGATTGTTGGAAATATGATGCAGAGTGTTGTCCTTGATGGCAACCCATTGAATGAAGATGAAGACATGTGACTGTTGACATGTGTTGTCCTTGATGGCAATCCACCTGATGAAGTTATTCTTGACTTGATGGACTTGGTAAATGATGTAAATCTGATGTGATATGATGTTTGTTGACAATATGATGCTAAGTGTTGTCCTTGAAAGGCAACCCACTTGATGAAGTTGTGCTTGAGAGAATATGTTCTTGATGAAGAAAATGTGATGTATCTATAGTGAATGAAGAAAGGAATTCAGAATGTGCTCAAAGTATGATGAAAAGAGTATGTCTCTATGTATACACGTTCAGGGAAGTTTGTATGCACGCTTTTAAAAGAAGGTGCCAAGTCGCGTATGGGCAAAAGCGCTCAAAAAGTGCAAAACCAAGGGTAACCACCATGGTATTAACCCATTGAATTGGGTAATGATCCACCCTAATTGACCCCGTCCAGATAGTTTTGGGCCTATGGTATTGTTTTGATCCATGGTATTGAAAAAGGGGCTCATGGTATTGACTAAGGGTAATCATATATAAGGAGAAGAAATTCATTGTGCAAATCATGAGTGTGAGAGCAAGATGTCTGAGCTTGAATGAATACTGTGAAGCATATCTCAGAAGAGGGTAAAGGCCTGATGACAGATCTCGGGACCCAGATGCCTCCAATGAAGAATGATGAAGCGGAATATCTAGATTCTAATGTATATTGTATTCAGATCTGTTTATGGGGTGATTAGATCTGAATTGAGGCGAACATCTGTCTGAAGTAAAAGGGTAAATCTGAACTGAACATCTGATCTGAAGAAGTATGCTGCTCTATAATGATTGAAAGATCTATACGCTACTTCTCCGTAGAGGAAGCGCGTATATACGCGACATTTCGAAGAGAAATCGCGTATCGCAATGAAATATATGCTGATGTATACGTTGGTTTGTGTGGACGGAAGCGCGTATATATGCGACTTCGATGAAGTAAAAGCGCGTATGCAAACTAGGGTTCTTTGAAGCAAAGGGTATGAAATATCGATACGATTACGGTGGGTTTACGCTATGCGATCTGTGTTGATGAGTATCACAGTTGGTAATGTATGTTCGTGCTTAAAAGTATGGAAAGGGTTCGGTCTGGAAATATGATGAATTGTGGCACACTAAGTGGTGTTCTTTTGAAGTTGTTGGATCCGATGTGAAAATTGATGAAACGTGGTCCAAGGTGGTGCGGAGGGTTGTAGCCTTCGATCGGGGGGTCAAAGCTCCCTTCCGGTGAGGTGAGTAAACGAGATCGGGGGTCGTGGCTCCTTCCGTGAGGTGAGGGCGGTAAACGAGATCGAGGGGTCGTAGCTCCCTCTCGAGAGAGGTTGGTAAAGCGAGTCAAGGGGTCGTAGCTCCCTTCCGGGAGAGGGCAGTAAGCGAGCGCAGTGGGTGCACTACGTGCTTTGGTCAAGTTCTGCGCAGCCACATATGTTGTAATATGTTTTCTCTATAATAAAATATTGAAGGCTGAGCAAACTGCAGCGGTGGTTTTCTCCCGATTTGGGTTTCCACCTAAAAAATCCTAGTGTTCATGTGTGATGCTTTGTGTGATGGCTTATTACTCGTTCTTCATCGCACATGTTTACTTGTTTATTAAACATACGATGATTGATTTATGGAATGATTTAAGTGAATAACTAATGACATAAGTAGATATCTGTGTATACGGGAGTTTCATTAAGGGTATCCGCGTATATACGCGAGTACTGTTTTCGGAAAAGTAGCGTATGGGTTTTTAGAAGCAAGAAAAAGTAAAAGTTTTGAATATCTTGTAAATACGGATTCACCTCTCGGTATTTTTTCCCAACGAGGATGATAGAGGTAAAACATGTTTTTTTGTCATGTTTTGCATGATTATATTTTTTTTCTATACATTTTATGATGTTTAAATTTTTTGTCGCTGCAGATGTTGGACGCGAAGAAGCTGTTGGAATGTACCCCATAGCCGAGAAGGGTGATGATGGAAATTGAGGTTGCTCCTTATGAGGAAGGAGAAAATCTTTGAAGAGGAAATCACGCGAAACGTAGATGCATTGACCACTGAGGATTTCATAATATGCTCATGTTCATGATATCCCCCATTGCTACCGAGAGGAACACTATAGGGGTGGCCGATCGCATCCATCGGTTGTTGAATCGATTTATTCAAACAATGACTTATAACCACAAACATCATGTGGATTAGTCCACTTTAAATTTTATTTACTGAGTTGTTGTTTTGGGACCCGGTAGTCTATTATGTACCGAACAAATATTTTTTGGATTATGATGTTCTAAAAAAATTTGAAAACATTACTAACATATATACATGCTATATTTTCCTATTTAATGTATGATGTAATCATGGTTTTTACAAATTTCATAAATGTCTATCTAAAGCATAATTATTCAATGCATCTCTTAACGTATTCATGTGTCTTTGAATATGCTAATATGTAATGTAATCAAATTTTATTTCTAAGAAATGAACACAAAGATACATTCTCAAATTTTGATGGTTTACGACAAAATATTTCCCTTTGAGTTGAAGGACAACAAGCTGTGAATCAAGGTTTACAACCATTTCTCTAATGACAAGAGTAATTTCTTTGACATAAGTTTAATGACTGCACTATAATCGGCAATATTGTTGGTTGCACGACCTAAATAGATACCTTGTATATACACTAACTCACCATTATGGTCATAGATAACCCATGCCACGAGAGGATAAGTTTTGAGTACTATGGCGGGAACCATCAACAAAAGCGACATAAGGAGTTAAAGACATATGAAAACCAATTAAAACAAGATAAGCGAGGGAAAAACGACTCACAAAAAAGCACACCACAACCAAATTGTACAAAAATGAAAAAAACACTAATGTACTGAAGTAATTATATGAAATAAATTATGAACAATACTTTTTTGAGATAAATCCCATTACGGGGCTTATCCAAAGGGTTTCCTTCATAATCAATTAACTCATAGGCCCCTTTTTGCAAAAAGATGTTTGATAGTGTATGGCCCATGCCACATAGGTTCAAATTTCACTCTGCCCCATCTTATTATGAGCTTGGCCATATACAAGAACCAAGTCTCCTTTAGTGAAGGCACGTGGAGAAATAGTCTAATCGAAATGGTCTTTGACCCATTTTTTTAAAGCTTAAGTGACTAAAGTGGTGAAGCAATGAGTTTCTTCAATCCTTTCTAGATATAGAAGACGTTCCTCTTCGGTGAGATATTGGGAGTAATTGGTCAACGACTAATTTGAGTGAAGGGATCTCACATTCAATCGGTAAATTTGCTTCCATACCATATGCTAGCTGAAAAGGAGTAAATACGATAGCATTTTTGGGCCGAGGTTCGGTAAGCCCAAAGAGATGAAAAAAACATGAGATTCCAAGTTTGACTTGTGCATCCCAATGGTGCATTGAAGCATGGAAACTAAGAATTTGTTGACTGATTCAACTTGGTCATTGTCCCGAGGGTAATAAGGAGTCGAGATGTCGTGTCACAAGCCCAACTTAGTGGTCAGCTCAAACATCATGTAATGGCAGAAATGGGAGCCATTATTGGTGATGATGGCTTGAGGAATGCCAAACCAAGTGATAATGTGATCGAATAGAAATTGAGCAATAGTTTTATCGCCGGTGGCATATGTAGGCATTGCCTCGGTCCATTTGGTAGAGTAAATCAACAACGATGATATTATATGCATGCCCCCTAGCCAAGTGAGGGTTACATGTCATAAAATCAATGCCCTATTTAGAAAAAGGGTCGCAGTCATAATCGGATGTAAGGGTGCACGTGGTACGCACATTTTCCATTGATAAATTCGGCGGGAATGACATTTTCAAATGACAAGAATTCAATCCTTGAATATGGAAGGCCGTAAATACCCAACATGAAGGATCTTCTAAGCGGTGGCATACCCAAACATACAACTACCACATGCCCTAGAGTGGAAATCATTGGGTTCTTTCTTAGCCTCTTCAAAATTTAAACATCGACGAAGAATCGAGTCGATGCTCGATGCGGTATAAGTATCTCCTATGATGTGGTAGGGTTGAGAGTGATGTCAAATGCATCGACAATCAGCTTTAGTCAACTTAGATCGAAAATTTTTTAGTTTGGAGATACACAATGATATGACAGTACCAAGGGTCAATAGTGTCGATAAGAAAGAGAGTATCATCCCGGAATCTACACATCAATACTAGAAGAGACACATGCGAGAGGGAAGGGAGAATATTACTCAAAAAATGCCGGTGATGTTTTAGATTTGGTAGTAGTAAATTCCAAATCAAATTCTTGTAGGATGATAATCTATTTAGAATACCTATCCCCCAATAATTTACGTGTCAAAATTTAGCTCATGGGGTTGTAATTAGATGTCATTGTAGTCATGCGAAGTAGAATGTAATGCCGAAAATTTTAACAAAGCCGAACCATAGCTAAATATTTCCCCGTCATGGGCATATCGAATCTCGGTATCCATAAGATTACAACTAAGGTAGTAAACAACAATTTCGGTGCCATCGTCATCATCTTGGACCGATACGATAGACATAGTACCGAGACGCGGGACAGCTAGGCAAAGGAAATAATCACGATGGTAATTTGGGGGACACGATGAAGGAGCAATGATAAGAAAAAAACTTCAAGGAATCGAAGGATTTTTTGACCATCTCATCCCATAGAAATGGGATGTCTTTCTTAAGAATCCACGTATAACCTTTAGCTAGCTCAACTTATTTAGGTAAAAAATGATGAAGGAAATTGGCTTTCCCTTGTAAGCTTTGTAGGCGATGTAAATATGAAGGAGGGGGTAAGTTAACAATAGCCTCAACTTTTAGAGGATCGAGATGGATGCCTTCCTTGGAGACAATAAACCCTATAAGTCATCCAGATTCAATGCAAAAGACACATTTATGTGGATTAAGTCGGATATTGTAATGTCTACGGCGAGAGAAAAATCTCACAAAGGTGGGCAAGATGGTCACAATGATTAGTTGAATGAGTGGGTAATTCATCCAAATAAGGTTGAACGATGTGTTTGATATCATGAAAGGCATATGACATCGCTCGTTGAAAATTAGCGCGACATTTTTAGGCCGAAAGGGAGATTATTATAGGAAAATTTTCCCCGAGAGATAGATTAAAGCCATATGATGTTGATTTATTGGCAAGATGTTGAGTCCGTTTATACCCGAGAAAAACCATCCATAAAAGAAAATATCTCTCTCCCAGCGACACTCATCAACGATTTGGTCAATGGAAGGAGTGGGATAGTTATCTTTAGGGCATTAATGATTGATGTTGCAATAATTGAAAAATACGTGGATAGTACCCTCGCTTTTATCGACGGGGGACAATATTATAAACCCAATCGCCAAAGGGGTTGGATATATAACTACGCAACTTTGAGAAGCTTTTCAAATTCTCCCTTTATAGCGGCTTCCTTTATAGGATGCATAGGGCAGATTCACTAACAAACGGGCTTCGCATTAGGATAAGTGGGTATCTTGTGCACCACTATACTAGGATCAATGCTAGGAATTTCTTCATATGACCATGTAAAGACATCTTGGAACTCTTGAAAAAAGACTAGTGTAAAGATTAATCTTATTCGAAGAGCAAGTTACCTTGATATGGATGTTCTCAATGATTCCTAGTTTGACAGAAATGTCAATAGGCATCGTAACAGTGATGTTTCCCATGTTTCCTTCAGAAAATACCTCATGTGTTAATATGGGTTTTCACAACGGACAAGTCGGAGCATGGGAAGAAAATTTTTCAAGAAACGAAGGAATTTCTCGAGGGCTTGGAAAAAATGAAGAATGATGATGGGTATTGTCCCAAGGTGTTTCCTCAAGGGACATGGTTTCTACGATAATTTCGTCGGAAGGAAAAGTCTCGTTTAAGGGGTCAAAAGAGTCCAAAGAACCAAGCCATGGAGATTGAGAGTACGTGTTGAAATGCATACTACGAGTATTTTGATCAGGATCAGGAGTCAAAGCTAAGATAATATCAAGCATAATTGATTTCAACAAGGCTTAACGCGCATAACATTTCTTTGAAGGAAATAATTTGATCAAAGGATCAAACGAAGTGGAGATCCCTGTTGACCTTAGCGGTGTTCGGTGGTGGGAGAGAAAAAAAAGACCCATTAAGGAAGAATCTTTAAAAATTCCCGCCCCCACACTCTCATATGGTGTGGTGGTATGCTCCACATATGGCATGTTTCTTTCCGAGAAAGTAGAAGAAAAAAAAGGATAGTTGTTCGACAATGATTATCTTCCCTTGATGCGGGAAACAGAAGGATACAAAACAAATTGGATGGCACACAAAGCATAGAGTGTGTCCAAGCTTGCGACCAAGTAGGATATTGTAATTGAGTTTAGCATCAAGAACCTCTACTTTGACATTGATTGTTTTTCCTTCCAATGTTTGGAGAGAATACCAAAAGGATGGGAATCTTTTCCATAGAAAGGCTCTAAGGTGTTCCAATAATAGGCCGAGAGTCGGAGAGCCAATGGCTTCCCAAAAAAGACACAAACATGATGCAAGTGGATGTACCCTCATCCACAATCGACCAGATGGATTGTATTTCCATTAATGATGACTTGAATGAGGAATGCAAGTCGATGGGGAAGACATGGAACATGGATTTCTAGATCGAAATTAATGAGACTTGAATCGGTTGGATCAATTCCTCCAATTGTGGGTAGTAGAATTTTTTTTGTCAAAGACAACTACGAAGAACCTCTAATGCGGACATAGAGGAAGGTGTATGAGACAAATTGTCAATGATATTTTAATGTTGAGCGGTATGGGCATTCGGGTTATAAGAGGAATTTTGAAGCACAACTTTGGAAGGTGGTTGGATAATGGGATCGGGAGTAGGTAATTCGATATGAAGAGGACCGAAAGTGGGCGGAGTATAAGGATTAGGAGCATCAACAATTTCTTTCTCACGTCAGCTGACGCAGTATAAGTTGAATAATCTTTGGACCGTGGCCACGGTAAATGGGTGTTATTTCCATTCAATATAAACACTTGGGAACCTATTAAGGAAGAAGATGGGGGTTGGTATACTATTTGAGTTTATTGAGATGGGAATGGTTTTTTGAGGACAGCAAAGTTCCTTGATTACCTTTAAGTAAACAACAAGCTTCAGCCCGTCATGGGCGATCTTTAGTGTAGTGTTCGTCATCATAGATTAGGCAAGGTTACTTAAGCTTGCACTTAGTTACTGTCATCAATACGAGGTTTGGGAGAATCCTATTTCGGGGCATCATATTTGGACTTGCCTTTTCCCTTCTTTTTTATATTTTAAATTTTTTTCTTTTTGCGGTAGAATGGATGGCATTAACCTTCGTAGTTTTACCAGGATTCGAAGGATTCTATGGAACCTAATAGGAGGAGGAAGTGGATTCCTACTTACCGGAAGAATATTTTCGAGAAGTTTGGGTAGGCGACCCAATGATGTTGTCGAAAGGTGGTGTCATCAGAGCTTTTGAAGTTTTAGGTTTGGTAGAATCTCATGGAGCATCGGGAAAGATATCATAAAACTTGCTAGGTCGGGAATAAATCTGGGTCAAGATAGTGTGCACGAGCAATGGCCTATTCCAATGTGACACATGCCCCCATATCAATGTCCTTGGCAATCTCATTGATGAAGTATTTGGTGAACCATTTGGTCAATAGTTGATCGGGAATTTCAAATTTGATCAAACAGTGATGTCATGTCCATTCATGGATGTGATAGAAGATGTGCATGGTGGTATCTTGTTTCAAGGACATGAGGAGGTGAGTTCATGTTTCATAGTGAACATGTAACTAGAAGTGTATGAGAAAATCAATATCTAAAGAATTTAAATCTTGTAAGGTTACTGCATAAGGAAGCTCGATGTACCATTTTTAAAGCGGCACTAATCAATGTTCTCCGGAAAAGATGCGGACAAATGAAGTCATCAACCAAAGAGTTAGAATAAGACACCGCAGATGGTAGGTCATGATGTGTGCTCACGGGGTCTTCTCCGTGACTTGCCTTCAAATCTGGTGTAAATTGCTTGGGATTTTAGTGGGAACCGGAATCCAATATGGATATGGAGGGTTGGATCATTGGTTAATCTTGACACATCGGTAGTTCCAATGTTGCAAGAAAAGGTAATTGCGGATTGAAAGACATAGTCGACCTTTCGATGGTAGGCCCATTTGAGGATTCCAACTAGGTTGGGAGTAATCTTTGACCCCATGGGCTTTTTTCCGGGAAGTATTTTTCCCATAAGGATTGAAACCTTTAGGATTTTGACCATAACCCGATTATGGACCAAAAAACAGATTTTGACCGTATCACACCACCGAGGTCTAGCATCGAGCATAATTCATATCATATGGATTTTGCTTCTCTTGAATTTTTTCGGGTAGTGCCCCGAGGTTGACCTTCGAACCTAAAAGGTAACCTCTGTGAAACCAAAGGTTGACCTTGTGAGCCCAAAGGTTGACCTTGAGGCCGCCGAGTGTTGAACATCATGGTACCTTGAGAATTTGACATCATCATACACCGTGGTTGGTGAGGTTGGTGACATTTACCTGGATTAACAAAGATTTGACTTTGTTGAGGTGAGGGTTGTCCTTGTTGGACGAAAAGGTTGTCTCTGCTAAGAAAAGGAAAAGCCGACTCGACAAGCAAAAGGTTGGCCGGATTGAACATAAGGTGATGCTTGTTTCACATAAGGTTGACCTTGTTGCACATAGGGTTGTTTTTTGAAAAAAAATAGGCCCACGATGATATGCATAATCTGTGATTGAATTCAAGACTGACCTTGAAATCCTTGCGGATCAAGAATGTAGTTTGCAACCGTTGAGAACCAAAAGGGACATAGGGTTGTTGGTTGAGTATCATCGTTCTACAAAGCTTGTTGATATTGGTCGTAAGTTAACCATGTTTGAATAGATGATCCGGATGGAATAGGGATACTACCAAAGGTTGACAAGGTTGCACAATGTGAGTTTGTAATCCACTCATAGATGATCCAAGTCGAAGATTGAGAGACATTGCGGTGTATGGATGCCCCCAAAAATTTGAATCGATGGAATCGATATGGGAACACACGACGGGAGGCGTTGAAACACTAATGCAAATAGTTGGTTGTGTTGTAACAAACATAAATGTAGTTTGAGCTAGTGATAGTAGTGGATTCACGAGATACAAACAAACCGGATGTAGGTATCGTGGTAGTTTTAAAATAGTGTTATGGTATAAATACATGGCACTTGAAACACTAGAAACTAGATGTTGCAAGGATATGTAACAAGATGGAATTGATGGTTGGGTGGAGAGTTGAGAGGCTTATCCCCCAAATGGAAATTTTTAGGAGGTAATTGATGCCCTTATATAAATACTCCTCCATACCACTAATATATATTGAAACTTCAAGAGGAGATGAGAATTCTCCTTCGGATGCCATGGGTGAAAATAACTGCGAGCGACAAACACGGTGTGTGGATGGCAAAGGTGACAAAGGTACACCCGGGTGTATCAAATTGAGTGTATTACCACCAAGGGAGACTTCTACCGACTAAAACAATGGATATGATGATGTATCTAACTCGCTCATCAAGAGGAGACTAAGTAGCAAGAGGTTGAACACTTGGAAGGATGGCAAGCTAAACACTTTGGTCTCCAAGCGATGGTGAAGCATGAGAAGAGACTCTCTAATGATGTCCCTTCGATAGAGGATGAGGAAGGGGAAGCCGAACTTGATGGTTCAGCCATGATGACTTTGAATCAATAGTGAAAGAAGAAATGAAGGGAATTTATTCAAGGATTTTTTAAATATATTCATAAGGAGTTACTCATGATGTGGCTGAGAAATATCTTTACAAAGTAAGACATGTTATCGTGGGTAATTGATTTTAGAACTTAAAAAACAAAGTAAATAAAAAAGGGTGAACTAGGCATAAAGGACTACCAATTTGTCCGTGAGCGCAATATACGACTTAGAAAATAAATTCAACAAGGACTTTTTTATCACCTAGTTTGACCTGAGGGTCGAAGGAAGGCAAGCCGATGATAACCTTAAACCATGCTTAACCTTGTAGCTAGCCCTACAAAGGCACGAGAGGGGCTCTCTCCGTAGGAAATATCAGTCACGGATGACGTGAAAAATGATTTTAGGCTAGGTATAGTAGCTCGAAAAGTTTTGATAGATTTCGTTGGTGTTTTTTAGATCAAATGAGCTGGGCAATTTTAGTCTAGGAAATTAAATCGAAATGACGGGTATTCTATAGGGCAAGGTAGGCATGGATTTTTAACACCTTTGGGTTTATTATTTTGAAGTGTTTTAAGGCTGGTGAGGAGCTGAGGAGGGCATATGAGATGAATCCTTCCCAAATAGTAGAAACATAAAATATTTGAATGATTTCCCAAATGCGAAACCTTTGTAACAATGGATTCTACCTATCTAACTTGAAAACATTCAACAAAAATCAATGAAAAGAATGATGGCATATATAAACATTTAACAAATGATTACAAGAGAAGAAAAGCTGTGCTAAAATTCCATACCACAGGGACCCCATAAAAAATAGTCACAAATATTTATTAATTCCACCGCCAAAATTGGTTACAAATATGCTAAATCAAACTCGAGGCGTCCCGTGATTCCAACCTCTTTCAACTAACCAAAAAATTACATTAAATAGACATAGCCTCGAGGAGCGAATCCATGAGAAAGGAGTTGTTTCACCTTCCCCCAAACCAAAACCCGAAGATAGAAAAACCCAACAATATGCCTCACGAAAGAGAGGAAAGCTGTATATTCAAACATGCGGAAGTATAGTACGGTACATTTACTCCAGCCCAATGGGAAGAAAACAACTGCGGAACCACTCGTCCCCTCATTTATCGTTTGATGTCATTCCGTGGCGAATGTCTCGTAATGATCTTCGTATTCACATTTTCTCATGGCCTTACGCAGTGTTTTTTCCTTTAACGTGAAGAAAACCCTTTAAACCCAAAAAAAATTGAATGTGCCTAATTTAACGAGAAAAATCCCTTTTTCTTTGGAAAGACGAGAAGGAAATGGTGGGCAGGGAATCACAATCGCTGATCGCAAGCGAAGAGGAGTGGGTATAACTTGGGTGGAGAAATCGCGATATGCGACGAGCGACGGAGTGATGAGGGAGCGATGGAGCAATGAGCGATGGTAGAAATGAATGTGGAGGATGCGCGATGTGATGGGACGTGGAGCGATGGTGTGAAGCGATTGAAATGAAGTGATGTAGTGATGGAAGAATGGTCCGAAGTGATGGAGGATTATCAATGAGATGGAAATGAAGTAATGCGGCGATGATCGCATTGGATAAATCGGGTGAGTGGGAGTTAAAACCTTTCGAAGGGATATCACATCAATGGAATAACGAAGCGGAGTTAGCATCGGAGAATTATCGATCGCATGATGCGATGAAGGACTATCGCATCGACAACAACGAAAGGGCAGATTTAAGTGTTGGTGGGGAGCGATCGCATGATGCGATCTTTGCGATGAGATCGCATCGGCGAAGGGAGATGGCGGTTTCGAGCGCGTAGCGGGAATCACAATATAGTGATGCGCGATTATCGCATTGGTAGAGTCGGGGAATGCGAGTTAAGTGTTGCGGGAATGCGATGTTGCGATGGTGCGATGCGATGGCATCGGCGATGAGCCATCACATCGGGATTGTGGGAGACAAAAATTTAAAAGAAAAAGGGACTTTGCGGTAAAGGAAAAAAATCATATAAAAGGTAAAAATTGTAAAGTTAAAGGGCCGTGAGAATAATGGAAAAAAGGGCATAGTTGTGCTTTTTTGAGCCATTGTCACTTGGGCATATTTTTCGATCGAGCGATTTTTGGGAGTGTGATGTACCGTTGGAAATCTTTTACGAGCTCCTTTTTGATGAACATGCTTAGAGTATTATTTGCGAAAATCATGTGGAGAACACCTTTGAAAACCAAGCAGAGAAAAAGCTCCTTTGACCCTTGGTGATGGGATGTGAAAGACTTTCATTGGCTTTATGAAGATAGTAGCTTTTGAAGTTTGAACTTATTACATATGGAAACATAAAATTACACAGGAGAAAATGATAATAAAAACAAAGTACCGTGTTTTCACCTCAAAAACATGGTTTTGAGGTTAATATTACATTAAGCTTGAAAGGACAACTCTTTGACTTTTCCGAGATGCTGCTTTGGGTTATTTGGCATCCCCATGTCCCTTACTAATATTTATTGACACTTTTATCATTAATTTGACTATGGTGGAACTCTAAAACCTAATGAGACCAAACCCTCTTACCTAATAAAAATGAGTCGTAGAGTGAGAATAAATCATGACCGAAGACCATAGAGAGGAGAACCAGCAAGTATTTTGCATGAGGGAAAAGCGATGAAGTGACCCCAACCATCGATGGATCCATGACCTAATGGAGTGATAAAAAGGGTCATGGGTATGAGACTCCTACTATGCAAATGCAAAGAAAGCGATTTTGATCAACGATGGAAGTATGACAAGATCGACACTAACATTGGCTCCAATGGGGATGGTAGCTCCTTGGAGGTGCCAAGAACACCATAGACCTAGTAGCCTTATTCATTGGGAAAATAATGTCAAAATACTTCAAAGATTGAAAAACCGACATAATGCAAAGCGACTCAGTGACTCAAACCATGAGCGTAAACTATCGGCAAACCTTACACATATCATTCAAGTTTTATAGCCTTCGCTTCGAGGCCCCACGATTCTGACTCGTGTACTTGAAATCTTACCAAAAATGAATATGGCATGTACAATGAGCTGTGACATAATTTCAAAGAATCATATTGAAAGTAGTAGTGCTTCAAGAGCCTACCATTCCCTGGTCCTCCTGGGAAATCTTGGCCATCCATCTTCGTGAGCGAAAAAAGCGTTCGTCCTCTATATGTTGAAATCTTATACGGTCCTTTCCACAGGGTTATCGAACTTACCATGCTTTCCTTTGTGCTCATTTCATGCATCCCATCTCGGCACAACATCTTCCAAGCCGAAATTTGTCTTCTTTGGTTTTGCGGTCGTATATTTTCTTTATTTTTTCTTGCAACCAAATAGTGTTATAGAAACTTCTTCCTTGTTCTCTGAAGGTAGATCATTTGATTAATATTTTGTGGAATATCATCCTCTTTTCGCCCAATTTCTTGTAGTAATCTCATGATCGGAAGCGCCAGTGATGTAGAAATATGGAATCGGTGCCATAAACTAATTCAAATAGTGACGTACCTATGGATTTCTTGTTGCTAATGCTGCACCATTATACATCGGTGACAAGTTTCGATGCCAATTCCTCTTATTCACTTCCAACATTTTCGATTATATTCACCAAAGTCTTATTTGATGACTCACGCTGATCCGTTTTCCCTGTGGGTAGTATGCTATCAAATGGCCTAGTATAATATTGTACTTATAGCGAGACTCCACCATCTTCTTGGATTTAAACACGTTGCATTATCTATTATGATCTTGTGAGGGAAACCAAAATGAGACAAGATATTTGATTCTAAAAATTGTGAATAATTACAGTGTTACGTGGCTGCCTTGCACTAGAATGGCCTCGATCCATTTCCAAGGTATGAAAATAATTGGTAGTTTGCTCGAGAGATCCATATATGGTGTGTTGATGATGTGGGATGGATTTCCCCTATGAAATCAAGTCCCCATTTCTTGGAAAATGTGCATTTACTTTCAGGCTTTGGTTTCAAAGGAAGAGGAAAGCGAGTTTCCTTTTTTCCTTGCAGAAAAATTGACACTCATGGAGATCTCATCAGCTGTTTTTATACAAATCTAAAAATAGAGTCAACGAATAATATCCTACTTTCAATAATTTTGAAGCTAATTGTTGTTTTCCAAAACAAATGAGCGCCACGATCACCTGCTATAGAAAGTCATGCATCACCTCACTGGGCACCCATCTTCAGCCAAAGCAATTAGACATGATGCCTCCTGGATATTTTCCGATAAGCAACGGCCCAAAATACGAATTTAGCAAACTTGAGTTTTAGTGATCTACCTTTGCTTCTAGACATCCCGGGAGGGTGGTGAAAGATGTTGACGAACATAAACTATGTACCAGAATACAATGGTGATTGGAGAAAAGAAATTCCTGAAAGCCCAGGAATAGGTGAACTATCATCCTCATCCTCGAGGCATTCTTGCTATGAGATTTATGTCCGGGACATGCGGTTGATTGCGCCATTAGTTTTTCCAAGCCCTTGTCCCTTGATTAACTTTGTGGCTTTAATCTCCAAATCCTTATTCCAACATTCTTTCGTGATCCACTTACCTCTTCCTTCCCTCCGGATTAGTTTGCACCGGGACATCTTTTACTACTACATTAGGAACATATGCTTTATGGTATGTGAATGCGAGAATGTACACTACGAAATCCTTTAATGCTTTTATAAGAGCGATGCTTGTTTTTCAGCGAGTGGCCTGCACGAGGCAACATCTCGAATGGTCCTGACTGAAAAAGGTAATGGGCTATTCAATGCTGATCTCTCTTTTGCATCAATACGCAGCCATGGTATGCTGACGTGCAAATGAAAATATAATGAAATATTGAGTGTAATCGGGACTAGTCAAGGCATCGAGGCATTGGACAAAGCAAACTTTACTAGATTAAAGTGACTTCACTTAGCATCCTTGCTCCATTTGACGGTTGCTATCCTTTTTCCAACATATTAGTTATTTCTCACAAATGTTACGCAAAATTGGGTATAAATATGCATAAGAAATTCATCTTACCATTGAATGCTGAATCTACTTTTTGCTACGTGGGAAGTCTATGTCCTAAATTTCCTCCACTCTTGAAGGATCAATGCGTTTAATCTAGTGTTTAGCAATGATATGACCAAAGCGGCTGCCCTCATCCATAGCAAGAAGATTTTTCTTCGGGTTGAGGAGAAAATCCAAAAACTTTTACTTGCATCTTTGAAATACAATCCTCAAGTGGTGCGGTGTTCATCACTCGAGAACGTAAAACACTATCAAATCATCTAAATAAACAACTAGAAAAACATCCTTATCATTAGCAAAATCGATGTCCATTGCTCGGCGAAAAGTGGCTCCAACATTCTTTTAATCGAAATGGCATTTTGGCGTACTAAAAAGTTCCCCAAAGGTGTTGTAAAAGTAGTTTTGTCTTGGTCTTTTTTCATGCACCCAAGATCTTATTATAGCCACGAGGTAACCATTGAGTAGTGACATGCGTGATGCTCCAATTACTCTTTCGCTTGAGATACTATGATCCATCTTCGAAGTGTGGATAGTTATCATTTAAGGACCACCTTACTGCGAGATTTCGAGAAAGTCTATGCACAACCCTTATTTCTCACTGTCTTTTTACATGCTTGGGACTAGAGTGTCGAAATCCAATCAAAAAATCTAATTGGAGCAATGATACCATCTTTGTACGATTGGTTTTACCTCTTTTTCAATGGATGGAGACGGCTTTGGATTGATCCTTCTCGACGCATGTCTAAATGGCTTCTAATTCGGCTTGATAGGAGATAACATGCTAAATTATATATTTTTGTCATATACCTTCAGAAATCTGAATAATCCACATGCAAACACATCGAGAAAATTAGGAAATTAAATTAACATAACGAGGCCTTTACCTCGGGAGACAATACTTTTGACGACTTCACAAACTTAGGCTTGTCGTTGTTCCAAGATTGACATCCTCAACTCCTTTATTAGTAGGCACCAAGCTCGGCTTTTCTTGCAACATCATCTTGATCAAAAAGCTCCTCTAAAGGTATGAGACACTCTAGGAATAATGTTATCTTTCGTATCAAACGTCCATACGATTTGCTTCAATCTCTTGTTCATTGGTATCATAAACACCATCTATGGAAGCATTCTTGAACTTCCCTTCCGATGCTTAAAAAAGCATTGAGTTTTGTTTGTCATCCCAAAACACTTGCCAATACCTGTAGATTATCGAGCAGGTAGGCCAATGTTTGACATGAATTTCAAATTTGTTGATGGAGTTCATTGGAATCTTCAAATTTGCTACGCGGTAGTGGCAAGTGAATTTGCAACACGATTACGAAGTCGGGAATACTATTGTCGATGTGTATTCGAGAGAAAACATTCTCGGGATGTCTAGGACCGCATTTACGTGAAGCTCTCAATTGCGAGATGCTTTGCTTGATACTCTCCCTTTTTGTTTGATTACCAACTACTGAATCTCCATAGACAAAAATCCTTTTGCATTTAACTTCAAAATTTTTCGGACACACGCGATCAAAGCTTCCATACTTACGCTTCATTGTCAGACGGTCCAAAAAGCCGGCTTATAATCACATGCTCTAACATTACTAGGAACTGTCTGTCGAGTGGAAACGGGGCTCCGAATTCATATTCCTATACCGGCACACCGTCCTTACCAACAGCTCGATCAAAATCCATGCTCCAAAAGGCCTTCCTCTTCTTCTAGATGCTTTGAAATTTTGTTTCTTTCTCTACCTTACCTTGACTAATCTCTCCATTTTTCATGTTGTTCCTCGACCTTTTGTTGCTTGGCGGTGGAAGGTTCGGAAAGGTTTTCTACTTTTTCTTTTTCTTGTTTAAGGACTTCCCTAAAATTACGACGAAATTTACGGTACCTCATCTACGCCTACGAGCTGAACATCTTCATCATTCAAAACACTATACGAATATAGTACGAAATGATTCTAAATACGTATGGACAACAGTAGTGGATGATTAGCGGCTTCTCTTTGCTGGTGATCATATATTTCATTTTTTTCTCCGCAATATAAAGATTTCTCAATTGATGGGAACATGGGGATAGGTAGCATAAGAGAAATCAAGTTGTATAGTACCTTTAAGTTGGTTTTCACCCCACGATATGGACAAAAGCATGCCAAACCATGGTGGAACATCCATGACAACCACATCCATCAAAACATTCTTAGGTGCGATTTTATCTAAAGATACTACCAAGTCTTTGATAATACCAATACGACGGACCCTACTTGGAGTCAAAGGAATACGGGTCATGGTATTTGCGGGTAATATCCAAGACCCAACTTCTCCATAGTGGCTTTAGGCATAAAATTGTGAGAAGCTACGGAATCAAACATAGCGATGCATGCAAATGCACTCATCGTGACTCTCAAGACTCGGGTAAAAGGGAGGGACTTCACTATCTTCGGAGGTGACCTTCTATGGTGGGACGAAAATGAGTTCGGAGTGAGTCATCTTGAAATTACGATGTCACGCGAGAGTCTATTTGCAAAAAATCTAGATATTTCTCGATGTTTATAAGTGTTGTCCTTCACCGGCTCGGCTAAGGGAATGGACACCTTCAACTTAGCGAATTTCATTTTCTAAATTAAAAGATGAAACTTTTTCTACCTCTTTGGCGGGAAGATCTTTCTTCTCAAGCATCTACCAGCTGCACTTGGGCGATTATTCTTCTCATCAGAAATTTTATTTTTCGAGATGCTTTTCTAGAAGTCGAGATCAACGGAGTTCTTTCCCTTTCCTCTAAATATTTGAAGAGTCATTCTTTGACGAGCGGACTATTTCCTTTTCTAAATGGGATTGATTATCACATCTCTTGCTCCCTCAAAAGAATACTAGTTCTATTGTCATGTCGAGCAAAGAATTCATATATCCTTGTTAGTAGTCATCAAACTCTTCCTCTAAAACTACGTCATTGGAAAAATTTGAAATATTCATCTCTTCGAGTGTACTGGAACCACTTGCATATTCTTCATCTTCTATCGGAAAAATGGGCATACCATCGTAGCGGTGAAAAAGTGAGTTAGCTTCAACTACTAGATCATCATCATCATGCGTTTCCATTCACACAGGCTCTAGTTTTCTTTGCAAAGAGGTTCTAATCTTGTTGTTGTGTTGTTTGCAGCCTTGCGTTTTATGTTCCCCTGCTTGCTTGATTTAGAATTGCTCTGCTTGTCCTGCTGGAATTTGGGTTCACGATTGGTGATTCGGGTCTATCGAGAAATGGATTAATCGGTCGCCCATATTACTCCCTTACATTCGGATCAGAAAGTGTCCATCTTAGCATTTAAAAGAGGATGCTTCCTCCTTTTATAGTCTTTCTCTCCTTTTCGGCTCTCGTTCGTGTTCTTTTGGCAGCTGATTTTCTTCTACGCTTTCAGCGAGTTTTCCACATATCTTCAAGTGTGGTAGGATCTCGTTCTCGTAAGCTGATATGCCATATCGGCATCGAAACCATACGGGAAATTTTGGGCGGCGCTAACCCCATGGGGGGTTTTAGGTTGTCGAGGAATATCATTACACTACATTAAACCTCACCACAGCTCAATCTTGTACACTTTCACCCACATTCCTTTTGATATTTACATGCTCGAGACAAAATTTGGAGTGGGTTTTCTTCCACCTCACAGGTCTAAGTGTCTGCTGCGACTCTGTTACAAGAAGTGTGGATAGAGGCCATTGGTGAGGCTATGAACCATTTTCGAACTTCACCTCCGAGTGCTTTGGACAAACCATCTCACGGTCACATTTACCGCCTCTACCTCATGAAGGTCAAAGAAGTCATTCATTTTATCGGCATAGCTGTTGCACTATAATGATTTAAGTGGCATCAAAGGAGGTATTTTAGCTCTGGTAATCGGTAGGCATATCATTCATGTTATGAGGCAAAGCGGGGGTGCATACGGGCAACCATGACTCGAGGAGGTGGATTTACAACAACGTTTGAACTACTAGGATTCAATCGAGATGTTGGTGGAGAAGTAGGGGGTGATAAGGTTGTAGGGGGAAGGGTGAGGTATAAACGAAAGTTGAGAATTGATCTCAAAAAATGATGGGAATGCGGTAAATTGAGGTAGCAAATGTTTTTTTGTTGATTACGAAAGCTCATGGATATTGGTAGTAGTGATGGATGAGGGCGAGGAAGAGTTTAAGATATAATCATCGTGGTCTGTTTTCCCTTTGAACTTCAAGATCTACAGAAACTCCGGAGTCTAAAAGCTGTCATCGCAGAGTGCGGAGTTTGATTTGGTTTTGAATGAAAGAGAAAGCTCAAAACACTAATCAAAGGAGGCCTTCAACGAACAACCACTCATTGGGCGAGGATTGGGATGCGAAAATAGGTCCATGGCTTACTAAACTTTCCTTGTTCTTTTTGATTATTCGTGGAATAAGGTTAGGATTTTCAAATATGAGGGGGAGGATTTCGATCAATATTGGCCCTCGTGTATTTCCTTGAAGCCGGTGTGGTAATTGAACTTCAAATTTTGCTTTGCAACATTTTATTTACGAGCCTAGAAAATTCTAAAACTCATCATCCAAAGTTCAAGAATTTATATGGAAGATATTACCAGGGGTGATCGAGTCTTTCATTTGCAGATTTGTTCCACGAAGTATGAGTCGGCACTATGTTATTGTCTGCAGTTTGACCTTAGTGAAGGGAAAGGCAAGCCCAGTAACGACAAACCATGCTTAACCTTGTCGCTAGCCTCTGAGGCGGGGGAGATAGAACTCTCTCGTGAAATCTCACGTCAAGGGTGTGCTTGAAAAATGATTTTAGGCTAGGTATAGTAGCTCGAAAGGTTTTGATAGGATTTTTTGGTGTTTGTTGGATCAAATGTTGAGTTAGGCGAGTTTTAAGTCTAGGAAATTAAATCGGAAATGCAAGGTATTCTATGGGGCAAGGTAGGCATGGATTTTAACACCTTTGGGTTTATGATTGTGAAGTGTTTTAAGACGGGTGAGGATTTGGGGAGGGCATATAGAGATGAATCCTTCCCAAACGATAGAAAACATAAAATATTTGAATGATTTCCCGAGGCGGAGCACTTTGCTAACAATGGATTCTACCTATCTCACGCAGCTAAACATTCAGCATAAATCAATGGAATGAATGATGGCATACATAAAAATTTAACAAATTATTACAAGAGAAGAAAGCCTATGCTAAAATTCCATACCACGATCCCGCATAGCTACAAATATTTATTAATTCCCTACCAAAGCCGGTTACAAATATGTACGATCAAGCTCGGAGGCGTCCCGGTGATTCCAACCTCTTTCAACCAACTGAAAAATTACATTAAAGCTAGACATAGCCTCGGGGGTGGTCGTAGAAAGAGGAGAGTCGTTTCACCTACCCCCAAACCAAAAGCACAAGAAGATAAGAAAAACCCAACGATATGCCTGCGAGAAAGAGGAAGGCTTCATATATTCAAACATTTGGAAGTATACTACTGTTACATTTTACTCCAACCAATGGGAATAAAACAACTTTGAAACCACTGCTCATTTGGATCATTTGATGTCGTTACATGGCTAATGTCATAATGATCTTTGTATTCACATTTGCTCCATTTTAACGAGCATTTTTTCCTTTAACGGAAAGCTCCTTTAAACTAAAAAAATTAGATGACTGCCTCATTTAACGAGAGAAAAGCCCTTTTCTTTGGAAAGAGTGGAAGGAAATGGCTGGACGGGAATCTCACAATCCACAATCGCAAGCGGAAGAGGAGTGGGTATAAACTGTAATGAAGGAAATGTGATATGCGATGAGTGACGGAAGCGATGAGCGAAGTACGTGCAATGAGGGAGCGATGGAGTGATGAGATATGGTAGCGATGAACGTGGAAGTTGCACGATGTGATGGGAGGTGGAGTGATGGTGTGAAGCATTGGAAATGAAGCGATGTAGTGATGGAGGAATGGTCGTGATGCGGGGGATTATCGATGTGATGGAAATGGAGCAGTACGGCGATGATCGCATCGGAAGAAATTGGCGAGTGGGAGTTAAACCACTAAAGGGATATCGCATCGGTGGAATAACGGAAGCGGAGTTCGTCTTTGGAGAATTATCGATTTCGTGGTACAATGAAGGACTATCGCATTGGCGGCCATGAAAGGCGGAGTTAAGTGATGGCGGGAGCGATCGCCACGATGCGATTCTTCGATGAGATCGCATCGACGGAAGGGAGATGGTGGTTTCAGCTCTCGGGAATCGCGATATCGATGTGCAATTATCGCATCGAGTCGGGGAATGCGAGGTTAAGTGTTGCGGGAATGCGATGTTGCGATGGTGCGATGCGAAATGGCATTGGCGATGAGCCATTGCATCGAGATTGTAAAAACGAAATTTCAAAAGAAAAAGGGACTTTGTGGTAAAGGGGAAAAATCATATAAAGGAAAAAATTGTAAAGTTCAGGGCCGGCGAAATAATAAAAAAAGGGTAGAGTTGTGCTTTTTGAGCCATTATTCATTTGGGCATATGTTACGATCAGGCTTGTTTTGGGAGTGTGATATATCGTTGGGCATTTCCAGTCCGATGAACATGCTTAGAATATGATTTCCCACTAAGATATGTAGAACACGAAAACGGGAAGAAAAATCTCCTTTGACCCACAGCCCTTGGTGACGAGAATTTGCGAAAGATTATCATTGGCTTTATGAAGATAGCATCTTTTTGAAGTTTGAACTTATTACATATGGAAACATAAAATTACATAAGAAATGATAATAAAAACAAATTACCTTGTTTTCCTCAAAAACATGGTTTTGAGGTGAATATTACATTAATCTTAGAAAGGACAACTCTTTGACTTACGGATATATGCTTTGAGTTTATTTAGCGTCCACATATACATCGCGTATTTATTGATACTTTTATCATTAATTTAACTATGAGTGGAACTATAAAACCTAATGAGACCAAACCCTGCAACTTAATAAAATGGACTGAGAGTGAAGATAAATCATGGTAAAGAAGAACATGAGAGAGAACCAACAAGTATTTTGCATGAGGAAAAGCCGGTAAATGACCCAACCATCGGTGGATCCGCAGTACACAATGGAGTGATAAAAAAGTTATAGTACTGAGACTCCTACTATGCAAATGCAAAAGAGTAGTTTTGATCCATGATGGCGGTATGACAAAGTGACACTAACAGAACAACGTCAGCAATAATCTCCCCAAAGGAAGTGGCATTACGGTGTATCACGTCTACAAGGTGGCTAACTCGGCTACCTATGAGGTCTTCAACCTAATGGTGTCTCCAAAATATACACGACGGTACGTTGAAGTCCAATGCAGCCAGCGTGTTGTCTATTGCATAACCATTCGATAATAGCACCCCAAATATACTTATCACATACATCAATATAATACCATACATAGAATAGATATACTTTAGGATTATAATGCAATCTTAGTGACTGCTCTACATTTCAGAATACACCGTTCCATCTACTTTAATTCTCTAAAATTTTTTGCATTAAGTTAAATGATCACCTGGTTATTGAATAAAATTTTAGAGTTTATCTTGAATCTAGGTTTGAGTTTCAAGATGCAAATCATCACTTAATTCTAAAATGCGGCTATATGAGACAAGGAGCAAGTATTCATTTCGATGAAAACTATTAATTGGGAAGAATAAGTTCACACAATCAATGTAGCATTCGAAAATGCATTAAACGAAAATTTACACTACTTCCTCAAGTGCATGATACGAAAAACAAAATTTCATATTCTCCCTAGTTTTCAACGAATGCACTTAGGCAATGAAATGAATTTTTTTAAAGTTAATATGAAAAATAAATTATTATTTTTTGTTCTTTTCAATGTAAAACACGGTGAAAGTGATGCAATAATCAATTCGAGCATAGTCGGTTAAACGTTGTTATCTAGCGAAATTCCTCACAATTATAGAAGATGCAATAATCAACATACCAAGAATAAATCCAAAATCATTGTAATATTCCCAAATTTTCACATGATATTTGGAGTATTAGAAGTTCTTTTCTTAATAAATTAAGTAAATAAAAGGGTGGAGGGACACAAGCCTCCAAATATGAATAAAATCCACTTTTAATGTGTGTATGTGGATATTCTAGATCTAGATATAAAATCATGGAATAGTGGAGCAACTCCATTATCACGATCATGCCTCATTTATGAGATATATTATAGACGATGAAACTATCAAATAAGATCATGGATCTTAAATGTAAATCATGAGGATCTTTGACAAGGTCAGAAATTTGAGATCATAGTGCCGTAAAGAGAATCATAAAGCACTTATGGTAAAATAGTGGAGGAAATGATGCATTTAATGTATACATGATGGAGAGGGTGATCACCCCATGTGAATATGATGGAGGAACGATGCGAGTCAAACATGGAGGCTTACGTCCACATGCAGTGCGAGTTTTGGAGTGAGCCTAGGCTTTGGAAGGCTCATGTATATAATGAAGATGAAGGCACAATGGAAGGCATGATTTGGATTATTCATTTCTTGATTTGTTTAGATCTATATTTGTCTTAGGAAATTTCTATACGGGCTTGGGATGTTTAGCGAGTTTGTAGTGTTGTTTAGCATAGGAAGTTACGGCCGGGAATCCTCTTTCTTTGAGTAGCTGCGGAAAGAGGTTGTTCTTCATTCCTTATCAGGCATTAGTGCCATCTTCGGGAGGTTGTTTCTAGCATTCGGCTAAGGCCGATGGAGATTCATCCTACCAATTTGTTCTTCACATTCGGCCTTTCGGGAGCAACAAATCTATCTAGCATTCAAGCCATTGGTTTACCTCCGTGCGACGTGATCTCTTGATGATTGCGTAGTCAAATCTCTCAGATCTATTAGATGAAGGAAGTTTCAAGTATTTTATTTGGAAATCCGTGAGGGATCATCTCTCACATTGGATCTATCGTTCCATCGTTCGAGTTGATTTGACATATCTAGTAAGATATTGAACTCTCTTCTTGGCCGTAGTTTTCTGGCTGTTATTCCTTCAACAACTATTTTCATTGGAGGAGATCAAAGGAGGTAGATCTTGATATTTTAGCCCAAGGATATGATGAAGGGATCAAACTTTCTTACATAGATCTAATTGTGCACCATTGTAGCCATCATATCATGATCTAGCTTGATTTGCATTTAACAACATATATGTGAAGCCCTAATACGATCGTTTTCTTAGACTTACGGATACGAGAAACCCTTCTAGGTTATCTTGGGAATCCATCATTGAGCCCTGATCTACATTTTTAGCATCATCGAGCTCCATTACGCCTAGATCTAAATTTCTATCTTTCAAGTAGTTGCGATCCCTATAGTTGCGGCGGGGACAATGCGATTTACGTTCGACGGTTGACAATTATGCGGTCCCTCTTTGGGAAACATTGCGAGTCACATTCTGAGCCATCCTTATAGCTTGAGTGTCCCATATTTTGAGCAGCATTTGTACTTGATTTTTCACCTCCAATATAAAAAAATGGCTCGGCTATTTTTGTGCATTCGATGTGTATTTAGATTTATTTTTTACTTTGATGTAGTTACGATATTGTGTTTTAGTATTCTTTGCATTCTCCCATTTGGGGATATTACGGTGGTATCGAGCATGATCTTTGGCTCGGCTTG
Source organism: Pinus albicaulis (assembly GCA_034641835.2). Classification (NCBI taxonomy): domain Eukaryota; kingdom Viridiplantae; phylum Streptophyta; class Pinopsida; order Pinales; family Pinaceae; genus Pinus; species Pinus albicaulis. Next base: position 37,872 of record JAXQQM020076248.1, read on the forward strand.
TGGACACTTTATCTTTTGCATCAAAAGAAGAAGCAAATAGATGAGATTTATCATGAAGTAGGATCATAGTCTTGCCACTCCTCTCTTTAACATGCAAGATCTCTCCAATGATGTTAATCAAATAAATAAGGAAAGGCAAAAAGAAGATACAAGAAGAAGAATTGATGAGGAAGGTCGAAAATTCCTATCGGCGAATAAGAAAACAGGAAGAATCATAGATCTACTATGCACGCTTATCCTAGAAGAAGGTTGAGGTATTGAAATAGAAGAAGAAGAGAACCTAAGACTCATGAGACTCGGTCTATATCTTCGAAGAGTAAAAACAGGTCTAGAGTTCAAATAAGATTCTGTCTCAAGAATTCTTCGATTCAAAGAAAGAAGAGGATCCTATAGCAACAATAGAAAGAGCCTGATAAGATTCTGTTGCCTACATTTGATGGATCTTCCTCAAGCATTGTTAAGGCTTGGAGAAAGAGTTGGATGCATTTTTCATGCTACATCACATCGCTAAAGGAGAGGCTATCCAAATTGCAACACTTCATCTTTTAGGTGAAGCCAATGATTGGTGGTTTGGTCACATGGAGCATGAAAAAGTGACTAAATATTGATTTATTTCACAAGTTGAGGAAAGAAGTTTAATATGAGAAACCCGGAGATGTGTCACAAAAGAGACATTTCCTAACGAAACAAAGGAGGATGTCGTCTTGTCACTTTCTGGACAAGAAGTCACTACATTCACCACTTTCTTTGCAAATGCCTGTCCGGAGAAGAGACACTTGAAATTTTGCAAGATAGTCTTGAGCTCTTGACACATGGAGTCACATGCATGATTGAAGATATGCATGAGAAGGAAAGGAAGGTTCAGTAGTGCCTGGAGAAGAGCAACCATGCTCGGAACTGGAACCTTTATTGTCTCGGTTGGAGGAACTCTTATGTTCTAGCGAGGGTTCCCACACATCGGTTGATCCGATGTATGCATGAAATTTCATCACGTATTGTAGCGATGGATCTTATTGGAAAGCATGGACATGCCATCGAGACGATGCACCCAACAAGGGTTAGAACATAATGTTGATTTAGGCATTGCTATCATAGAGCAGGAGGCCCTTGATATAGTCAGAGGAGATGAAAAACTATCCCAGTTGTCATTGATGGACTACATTCAACCCTTTGAGTTGAAGTGTAGAGTTTCGAGAAAATGGGATAAGCATGATCCTATGTACAATGGCGGTTGTAGTCAACATTATTTTTGCTTTGAGACAACACATGCATTGCCATGGAGTATACCGGTGTTGTCATCTAGTAATAGTGATAAAGGAGGAGCCCCATTATTCTTGGAGCATTTTGAAGGTAGCTTCACTCATGAAGAAATGGAGGTAAATATGACAAATGGTAGACATCTTGAGATGAGGAATATTTTCTCCTTTCTAGATGACACTTTCTCAATGAGCATCTCACCGCTCAAAGAAACTTCTACCCTACGGTAGATCGAGAACCTCTTTGGTTTTGGAGGGCCTTTGGTGAAAAAAGGCTCATTAGAATACCATGGGAGGTGCACTTCAACATTTCATGGGTGAAAAGTTCTTCATCGATCTAAGGTGGATTGTATTATACAAAGGAGGATACCATTTTTTTGTAGGACATCATTCATCATCCACATTGGGATGAGTGGGTGAGAATGATAAGCAAGGGGTTGCATGAACACTTGCAAATATGACATGGAAGCGATGAATTGGTTACTGCTGAGCTCTCCCAGGTGAGTTTGGTTACTACCCAAGTCTCTGTTCTTTGATCCATGCCTTGAAAAACAACGATATAATGATGAAGGAGGCATGGTTGCGCTGGGCGATCGTGGGTGAGTATGGTTACCACCCAATAGCTCTCTTTTTCTGATTTATGCCTTGTATCAGCCAGAGTGGAATGCAGAAAAAGAAGGCATGTTCACTTGGGTTGTCCATGAGAGAGATTGGCCATCACATGACATCTCAAATACATGTGTTCTGTGTTACATGGGTGGCATGATGCTCTCATGATGTGTATTGATGGTGCTATATGTTTTGGGCTGATATCACATTCCACATGTCTATCGGTATGTTTTTACTCCATGATGCACATGAGGACGAGAGGAGGCATTAAGATCTCTTATTGCTTTGGTTGCTTTTGGGGAGTTTGGCTTATCCATCTTGCATGGGGAATATGGGGGATGGCAAATAAGGGCCTTACTCCCGGTGGTTACCATTGGGAGAATATGGTTTGACATATTTGTCTACCCACATATCTCTACTTCATATTTTTCATAATGTTGGAATGATTCTTGGATCCAACGAGGCCAACGGGACTAAAGATGAGGGCATGCCAATGCTCAATTTACTTTTATGAAACATGGGATGAAGAAATGCTTTGTGACATGGAAATTTTCCATTATGGAAAGAACTAATTTATTTTATGTATCTCATGTATTGATGATGATCTTGGACATCATATGGGACATCATAGTACTTAGCATGAGTGGGAGAAGGGCATCTAACTACACGAGTTGGAGGTCATTCTATGCTCTCTTGAGAGACAACTTTGGAACCAAACATGCATAACACATTGCAACAAATGGAGAGGCCTTCCTTATGCTTGGGTACATTTGGAGGGATATGTATTTTGCATCTACTTTTGTTGTTGCTTGAGGACAAGAAACATTTTCCGGGGAGAATTTGTATTATTCTCAAATTTTAATATGATATTTGGACTATTAGACTTCTTTCTTTTCTTATTAAATTAAGTAAATAAAAGGGTGTGAGGACCCACAAAACTCAAAGATGAATAAAACACTTTTAATGTGTGTATGTGGATATTCTAGATCTAGATCCAAAATCATGGAAGTAGTGGAGAAACTCCATTGTATTGATCATGCCTCACTTATGAGATAGATTATGGAGGATGAAACGGTCAAATAAGATCATGGATCTTAAATGCTAATCATGAGGATCTTTGACAAGGTCGGCGAGATCATAATGCATTCAAAGATCATAAAGCGATTATGATAAAATAGTGGAGAAATGATGCATTTAATGCATATATGATGGAGAGGATGATCACCCCATGAGCACGTGGAGGAACATTGCGGTCAAACATGGAGGCTTATGCCCACATGTACGGTGTAGTTTTGGAGTGAGCCTAGGATTTGGAAGGCTCTTGTATATAATGAATATGAAGTCATAGTGGAAGGCATGATTTGGATTATTACTTTCTTGATGCATGCATGTCTAGATTTGTCTTAGGATATTTCTATGCGGGCTTGGGTTGTTTAGCATAGTTTGTAGTGTTGTTTAGCACGAGGTATTCTCGAGCGGGGAATCCCACCTCTTTCTTTGAGTATCTGCGGAAAGAGGGTTGTTCTTCATTCCTTATGGGAATTGGTGCCATCTTCGAGAGGTTGTTTACAGCATTCGGCTAGGAAACTAGTGGAAGGGGTCATCCTACCACTTTGTTCTTCACATTCGGCGTTTTAGGGTAAGCGAGATCTATGTCCGTATTCGGGCCGGTGGGTTTTACCTCCATGCGGCAACAATCCTTGAGATTTCACAGTCCATTCTTGTAGATCTGTGGAGAGAATTTGCTTCAGTGGAAATCCACGAGGTCTCGCCTCACATTAGATCTATTGTTTCGATCATTTAGGAGAGTAGTTTGACATATCTAGCATCGGGCTATTGAGCCTCCCTCTCTATGACATAGTTTTATGAAGTTTTTGTTCATCCGGCGAGTTTGTTTTCATTGGAGGAGATTAGACTGAATGTGAGATTTTGACGAGGATCTAGTGAAGGATCAACACTTCTTTTTAGGTATGATTGTGCACCATTGCGACCATCATATCATCGGATACAGCTTTAGATCTGCATTCCCAATAGCATATATGTGAAGCCCTAAGAGGGTGGTTTTCTTAGACTTACATGTCACGAGAAACCCTTCTACAGGTTATATTTGGAATCCATCATTGAGCCCTGATCTACATTTTTATCATCGGAGCTCCCATTACTTTAGATACGCTTTCTATCTTTCGAGCGAGTTGTAGTCCCTATAGTTGCGGCGGGGACATCACATTTTACCTTCCAGCAGTTCGGCGGTTACGCGGTACACTCTTTGGGAATCATTGCATGGCCATTTTAAGCCATCCTTGTGGCTTGAGTGTCTCATATTTTGAAACCTTTGGCCCAGCCTTTATTTTTCACCTCAAATATAATAAAATGGTTCGACTATTTCTATGTGAATTTTGATGTGTATTTAGATTGTGTTTACTTTTCTACAATTCTTATAATGTGTTTCGGTATTCTTGCATTCTCCCATTTGGGGATAGTATAATCATTTTCTCAAAACAAGACATTCTTCCTTTTCACATATGATCAACACACAATATGTTTTCAGGCGAAGACAAACGATGTAATCCCCCATTCTCAGTAGTGGAAGAGAGAATCAAATGCACACGAACATACTCTTGAAAGCCCTTATCACAAAAAATAAATTGAAAAACAAAAAAATCAAACCAAAGGTTTTAAAATAAACGACAAAACTGACCCAAAAGCCGTATGGAACCTTGACATGAAACGAATCAAATGACTCAAAGCACCTAGAAACCACAGGATGCGAGGATGCATAAGTCAAAATAAAGATATCAAAGATGGGCGGTGTTGTCAGTCATTGAACAAAGGAGAAGAAAATTGAGTAGAGAAAGGAATCTATAAGGGTAATACACATTGGGACTCAATGAAGGGAAACGCTAAGAGAAAATTCACATAGAAGGCCCGACGCATGCACAGCAGGGCTACACCTCGCGATGGAAGGGAAAAATTTTGCTTCTTGTTAAAACATCTGGCAACGATTAGCACGCTTTATAAGAGAATTAAAAACACCAATAAAGGAAAATGATCGAGAAGAAAGGGTTTGTCAGTCAACCCAATATTATCATAGAATAAATATGGTAGTATGTAAGTAGTCACAAAAGCAAAAACCAAGGAGATATAGATATTCGACAAAAGATGGATGAAAAATTAAAAAAACTCCTAGAGTGGAAGAGACTAAAGCAATGACTCCCCAATGGATTCACTAGCTTGTTCTTCGGAGTAGATCCTCTCTGTGGCGGAGATGATCCTGTGAAACCTAAGGAACAGTTTACTACCAATAAGGGAACAAGCTAATACCTGTTTTATAGATTATAAATGAAACATAGATCTAAGGAGATAAACTACCTTCGTCCAGGTGCTTCCAATGTTTCTCCTCGTCGAAGCTCTTCGGCCCTTTTCTTTTCCAAATTTGATCTTTAACGACGACCATTGAGTACATTTTAGCGACCAAGAAAAAACGGAAAACATAAAAGTGCAACATTCTTATCTAGTACTTATTTATCTAACTAATCAGAGAATCTTTTTAAGAATTCTTATCTTGAATCATACAGGCAAAGAATGAAAGAAATATATGTTGTATCATATTATTAATAAAGAAATTTAATTCCCACCTTGATATCGAGCTCTCTCCTTGACAGAGTCGGAATCAAGCCATGTCTCAGGCACCTTTCGTTTTCAACTCATTGTATGACCCCTAAGGGTCTCAACTCTCTCTTAGCTTATGGCAATCTTTAAACCTCTCTCTTGTTATGCTCTTCTATTTTGATTTCCCCTTTAGAAGGCATTGGAAGATGATGATTTTAGGAATGGAGGAGGGGATATGGATCCACTTAAGATGGGAAAATGGTTTATCTCTTTGGGAGGTTTCTCTTTTATAGGAAAAAGAGCTCGAGGGAGGGCGCTCATCCATATCACGACCAGCAAACATCCATATCTCTCCTCTCGAAGCTTCAGACATTAAGCTTTGTTTCCATTTAAAAAGCTTCCCGGAAGTATGCAGTGTGGGTGTGAAGCTCATACTAGCATCAATCGTAGCGCTCACGATTTTAGGATGGGCCATCGGCGGTGAGAAAAAAGGGTTGTGTCGCTCCAAAACATGGGTTCTTAAGGAACGCTACTCCGGGGATGATCAAATAGTATTTGTTGTTAAGTTGTAAGGGATGAAATGGAATATTTATGATGTAAAATTACACAGGGATCACTACGAGGGTCCTCGAGATTTAGGAGCAGGGAGTATGGGGACGGTGACAGGAAACACTTTGTAAAAGAGGGAGCAGGTTGCATGTAGTTGAGGTTGTTGGCTCCAAAATAAGAACCTCGGGATGTGGAGCGACCACAAGGATAGGAGAAAGAGTGATAGAAACCACTCATATGATCCATCCACGAGATGGAAGGAAAGCGCACAGAGAAGGGCGACGGATTGTTTTTAGATGCGAGAGATAATGTGGGAGCACCCACATCACAATGTAGGAAAGAGAAGGTCCCTAGAGCGATTACAATGGATACATAGCTATTATATAAAGAGCGAAGGAATTGAGATATAAAAATCCTCGTTTAAGAAGTAGTGAAACAAATAGTGTGGGTTGATGCCGTAGTTGAGCCGTATGACTCGATTATCGAGAAACGATGCATTGAAGTGTCAAGACCAAAGGGAAAGTTAGTTGTAGGATCGAGGTATATCTACAAGGTGAAGAAAACCATGCGAGGTGTGGAGAAACACGAAGACGGTTGGGCGAGAGGCTTCTCTTAGTTGGAGAGATTTGACTTTTATGGGACTTTTCACGATCACGAGGTACTCATCTATCGGATCTATCCTTGCAATCTTAGCAAGATACATCTTATGGATGTAAAGATAACCTTCCTCGATAGGAGTGATTAAGGAATAGGTGTACATTGGGCGACCAAATTTTTTGAGACCTTAGATAGGGATTCACATGTGTGTAGACTCAAAGAGCATTGCAGCAGGCTTAAGCAAGCACACCATAGGTAGCGAGTAAATTAGGATCGACAACGTATTTCACCGGAGTTGGGCTTTACGAGAGTGGGCGGCAGATGTGAACCTATATCATATTTTTTTAGATGGTAAGCTTTTGATTATTTTACTTTATGTCGATGATGCGTCACCGGCGGTGAGAGCTGTAGGTCTTTTAAAGAGGATCTTGCGATAGAGATTTGAGATAGAGGACATGGGACTCTTGCACTATTTCTTGGGATTGGAAATATTGAAAGAGATGGGGAGCTATTTATGTATGAGGTAAAGTATTCCAAAGAGATCCTTGGGAATTTCCCACATGGAGGGAATAAAACCCATGGAGACTCCTCAGAAGAAATTGGAGGAAGGATGATGCTACTTGGGCTGATAGTGAATACTATTGTTTACATGCGGCTTGTGGGTTCACTCATGTATTTGGTGAACTTTGACCAGCCCTATGCTATGTAGTTAACCAACTTATTCAAGCTGGTTAAACCTACGAGCTCTTTTGGAAAGCAGAAATCATGTGTTGAGATACCTCGGGAGGCACTAGAGTATGGGCTACTTGGTACGAAAGGGACGGAGGAGTGAAGCTTCAGGGACTTCCACCCATGCGGTGGGAAGGGAGTCCCTTGACGGGAAGAGCACATTAGGGGAATATTTAGTATAGGATGAGCAATAGGTTTCACCGTACAGCATAAAAAACATCGTCTGGGTTGCCTGGGATGAAAGAGGCAAAGTACATGGTGACCGATCAGTGGCATGTGAGGCCATAAGGATGACGAAGATAATTGTTGGTTTGTTTGGTGAAAGATGGTTCATTGTTACTGTTTTACATAGCATGATTTATCAAATAGGTTAATCTATATTTTCATGACGAGGTCCAACATATTGGTATCCACTATCACTATCTCGGTGTGTTGAGAGGAAGGTTATGTCGATAAAATTACATTCCGCAGGGAGAGGATGGGCCACATCTTGAAAGAGGCCAATAGCAAGAATAATTCTGGACTCCCTCGAACAAGATCGGCGTAGAAAATAATCCCTTTCTTGTTGATACAGTGTGCAAGTAGCCTTTAGAAATGGCACTAGAAGTTAGTTTTATTTTCCTTAATTAAATTACGAAAATTTTAGCAATTCCATCATAACAACTTGTATTAGTTAAATGAGTCAAGAATACTTAGTTATCTTAGTAAGAATTCGAGTTGAGGTCAAAGGAGGCATGTAGAGTTCTTATAGTTTAGAGGTGCATTATAATTATTGCAGTTATATTTAGTTAACTCAGATTATTGAGATTAAAATCACTTTAACTACAATTCTATACGAGAGATGAGCTGACAATCGTCCGAATTGAATTGAAATAGTTTAATTCTGGTAGCCTGGTCATCATTTAAGCGATCATTCACTATAAATAATTGTTGCATGTTAGTTCTAAGGAAGGCCCAATTTAGATCGTAAGTTAAGGGAAGATAACTATCATTTGTATGATCAGAAAATTGTACGAGTCCGCCATGAGGTAAATAGGGATGCAATGGAAGAATTTAATATAATCAATTCTTGGGAAGCTCCTTTTAATAGGAAAAAATTCCCTCAGAAAGAATGCGCTAAACAAAGTGACCAAGACGGAGGGCTAAGAATTGGTTAAAGTATTGAGCTGAGTTTTCCTAAATGGAGTGTATGGTTTCTAATCAAACTAATTCTTGAGAGGTTTCTCGGAAAGGGAAATAACATTGTATTATTCATGATATTGACTTTATACAATATACATATCTGAGGTTTTGGCTTGATTTCTTTCCTTAGGCCTTAGCTTTTGTTATGCGATTAGCTTAATTTATTTCTCTTACTTTTATGTGATTGTGCGAATCTAATTTGGTTTTTGCAAATTAGCAAAGAAATGATTCAGGGTGTTTTATTTTATTACATTAAAAGATCAATTGTATCCATAGATATTTATCCATCTTTGACAAAACCCTCTTAATCCACTTTAATTAAAATAAATTTCTTTAAAAAGACAATCTGCTTAGAAAAAAGCAAAAAATTCCTTCTATTCAATAGTAGAGCCCTTATACAATAGTGTCTCCTCTCTTTTAATAAAAAAATAATTATTTGGACCCGTTTTTTAATAAATCACATGAACCCTTTAACAATATCCACACATTTCAAATATTATACTAAGCCCTTTTCATGTTAAAACCCTTGTGATTTCCTATTTTTGCCTTTGAATACATCTTTTAACTGAAAGGCATGAAAGAAAACTAATATGCATAGTTTAAAAAAAATGAAATAACTCTTTTAAAAGTATCCTTTAGAGTTATGATGATTAATCATTTGTTTGACTTTAATGGAGCCCTTCTAACCATAATACAACTACATGCACTCATGTCAGCGCATTTTGTGACATAATTTGTCTTGTTCTGCTGCATTTACCATCAAACAACTTTCAATGAATTAATGCCATCAACGCATTCCTCCTAGGTAATGTCATCATTTTCATTCCTCGATGGTTGATCTTGCATTGAAACGCAGAAATTAAAAAAAAAATCGTAAATCTTTTGGAGTCAGCACATGTGGTCCTTTTATGAGGGTGCATTAGGATGCTCAATTTAAAAAAAAAAAGGCCTTCTCTTGAGTTGAGTGAGATGATCCATCTAGGCACTAGCCCTTCTTTCAACTTGGTAACCATCAACGAACTTCTTGACAAGGTTTCTTCTTTAGAACTAGCTCTTCTCCTCCTCCAAATTCTTTACCTATGTTATTCTAAACGGGAGTCTTACGCAAAGTGTTCCTTTTCTCTCCTCTTGCGTCTCTCACTTCACTCACACATCTCGTGCAGAGAGAGTCTTATGCAAGCACGCTTTGATACCATGAAAAAAAATGAAAATTGCTAGATGAGAGAGTTTCTCGCCTCAATAATAAAAATACGATCGATAAAGATTACATTATATACATCAACATTAAATGATTGGAGTGAGACTAAATTGAACTCCAACAAAAACTTGACTAATTGAAAATGAACTCGGACACTCGGATGGAGATATATATACCTATTAGGTGGTTGAATTAGATTCTCCAAAAAATTTTATCTATTAAAGTAAACTAATTAAAATCCCATTTTGAATATTATGATAGTTATCGAAAAATAAATTCAATAAACAAATATGAGAAGCCTCCATTATACAATATCATTAAAAAATATATACTATAACATTTACCATAACGAGTATGTTGATGGTGGTGTTATTAATTTCAAGAAAATAATAATAATAAATTAATATATTCTAAAATAAAAATTTACTTCATTTATTTTGTAGCATTTTATATAATGGTGTTAGCACAATAAATCAATATGAATGTTGTCTTGACCACTATCATGGTTTTACCATGAAAACTCTTTTCTGGGTAATCCAAAAGTATCTTTATTCCATTATTTTTCTTTCAATTTTACTCAAATGCGATAATACCAACAAGTGGTTTCCGAACACTCCTCTTAATATATCAAGGCAAGGGGTTTTTGGGTGTTCTATATAGTGAATTACCGAGTTCATGCAGCAAACAATACGTTTTCCATACTCCACACGTTGAGAAAAATCTTATCCATTGAACGCGAATGAGTTGAAACCATTGAGTGGAGGAAGTCCATATGCCTATTTTGTGGTGAAGTAAATTCAAATCTAAAGGTTGTCAACTATGACAAGGAGAATTCGTTAATTTTCTTGTCAACACATAGAGAAAATATCATGTAACCAAGGTGAAATCTATAACAGTGGAGATAAGAGTGGCCCATGATGTGGTGTGTAGGGAAGAACGAGAGGAGGATTTGAAATACCCATCGAAATGTGGAGGCATTTGTAGAGGTGAAAAATTGATAATTTGGAACCTTGGACCTTGAAAATCCATACAATGCGGAGGCCTATCAAATGGGGTTTACTTTCATAGAAGTATTGAAAAGATACATTTGTTTGTAGAAGGTATAGGTAAACCCTTAGAGGTTGCAATTTTCTCTATGATTTTAGATGTTGGAGAAGATATGTTTTTAGCAATTCGTTTTTTTTTCTTTATGTGGTTCCATGAAAGGGGTGTATTTTTGTGAAATCCAAATGAGTCTAGGAAGGCAACAAACAAACCTGCTTTAAGGGGTCATCGAGAAGTTAAGAATAGGGGTATTATTTTTCGTTGTGGTGTTAATATTCCACAATTTTTCTTGTGGTGCTTGAGGGTACATATAATTTTAAATTTCATAATTTACCGAATTGAGATGTTTTAAAAATAAAAATAAAAAAATTCATTGGAGAGAGCGCAGTGTGTAGATATTAATGGTAGCAAAGAAAATTTTCAAGTTTTGAATCAAGAATTTATTAATAAAATAATTTTTGGATAATGAAACTAAAAATGTGAGAAGTTTTATTGCAACAAGGATTTCATAAGGTGTTAGACATAAAGATGAAGAAACCTTCAACTATGAACTGACCTAGATCATCTTAGTCTGGATCTATCAGAGCGAGAGGGATCAAATCTCTCAAGGTGAAACCTCTTTTGTGAGTGCAAAAATTGAGAAAGGATTCTCGGTGAAGATTTGATCCCTCTCGGCGCACGATGGCTACGGAGTTACGATGGAACTAGGTTGGAACCATCCTTGTGCGGTCGAAAACAAAATCTAATAAGATATGATTAATTTTATCAATAATATGTAAATAAATCTAATATTAATATAATAATTTTAAATATGATAAATATGTTTGATATTAACCTACTCATTTTAATTTTAAATTTGATTAGTTACCTCGGTTTGTTGGGATGATAAATATTATTAATACATTTAATGATGAAAAATGTTGAAATAAAAGTTATAAATACAGGAAATGAAAATAATAATGTTGAGTGATAGAAAATGTGAATAATAAGAATATGGTAAATTACAAATTTTCTTCATTATGATAAATCTCAAACTATTTTCTTCTATTATTCTTATTGTCATCCTTTTTATTTTGTCAATCTTTCCATATCGATTATATGAAAAGGATAGTTGAAATTGTAAACCATTTAAATATTTCGCTCGAGGTTGTTGTAGTAAACAATCATACCTTGTCTCTCTTGCTCTCCAAACATTAATAGGTTGAATTACTATATGAAAAATCAATGTACATTATCAGTAATTTTTTGTGCCTACTTTGAAATCCAATACTAGCATTAATCCAATCACTTTAAAATTAATATATGTATCGATTACATCAAATTGCCAAATCAACACTGTAAATTGAAATCAATGCATCTAATGCAAGAAACAAAATAGATTAAACAACTTCCAATGAAATCAATGCATCTAATGCAAGCAATCAAATGAGATTAGAAATAAACATCTACACTCAAATCCATGCATCTAGAAAGTAAGAAAATAGGATTAGAAACAAAATATGCTGCAGAATCAATGCATTTAGTGGAAACAATAAAATAGGATTAGAAATCACCATCATTCAAATCAATGCATTTAGTGAAAGAAATAAAATAGGATTATAAATCATCTACATTTAAATCAATACGTGGTGCAACGATCAAATGTAATTATAGATCAACATATACATTAAAATCAATGCATAGTGAAAGAAATCAAATAGGATTAGAAATCTCACTCTACCACTTGAAATAAATGCATTTGGTACGAAGAAAATAAAATAGGATTAGAAATCTGTCTATTGAAATCGATTGCATCTAGTGCAAAATTTATAAAATATCATTAGAAATAAATATCTACACTAAAATAAATGCATCTATATCTATATTGCCCTCAATCTCTCCTTATTTTCCTCTCTACCTCAGCCACACCCCCTCCCCAAACACACACTCTCTCTCAATCATATATATCAATCTCTCTATCCCTCCCTCCCTCTCTCTATCTATCTCTTTATTCCCACTACTAACCCTTCCATCTATATCTATATCTTCCCCTTACCTCCCTCTCCCTTGCCTCTATCTCTCTTTCCTCATGTTGTCCTCTCTCTCCATTTCTCTCTCTCTCTCTCTCTCTCTCTCTCTCACTCTCTCTCCACCTTTCTCTCTCTATTTCTTTCTTATTACCTCCCTCTATCTTTCCCTTCCTCTCTCCACTCTCTCTTCCTTCCTCTCTCTCCCTTTTTATCCCACCTCTTTCTCTCTTTCTCTCTCTCTCTCTCTCTCTCTCTCTTTTCACCCTCCAACTCTATTAGTATATCCCCCCCTCTCTCCTTATCTCTCATTCTCTCCCCCTTATCTCCATCTCTCCTTATTTGTCTTTTTATACGACCCCAAAACATACACACTCTCTCTCCATCTCTCCCTTGTCACTCCCTCTCTCTCTCCATTTCTTACTCTCTATGTATTTCTCCTTCCCTACCTCTCTCCCTCTGACTCCATCTCTACATCCATTCATCTCTCCCTTGCTCTCTCCTCCTCTCTCTGCGAAGTCCTCTATCATATCCTTTCTCTCTCTCCCATTCTTTCCTACCTCCCTCTTTCTTATCCCATCACACTCCTCCTCTCTTTCGATCCTCTCTCTTATCCTCCCTCTCTCTTCCCCCATCACTTTCTCTATCTCTCTCTGCCCTCTAGTACTATCTCTCTCTCTCTATATCTCTATCTATTTTCCCTCAATCCTCTCCTTACCCCCATCACTCTCTTTCCTCTCTCCAACTATGTTACTATATCCTTCCCTGTCTCTTCTCTCTCCTTCTATCCATCTCTCTTTCTTTGTCTCTTTATCTCACCACTAAACATACACACTCTCTCTCCATCTATCCCTTGGAACTACCTCTCTGTCTCCGCCTGCCAGATTTATGTCTTTCTTCTTCCCTCCCTCCCTCCCCCCTTCCAAATTTCTCTCTCTATCCCTCCCTCTCTCCTCCTCTCTCTCATCCTTCCTCTCTCTCCCTTTTCTCTCCTACCTCCCTCTCTCTTCCCAATGTATCTCTCTCTCTCTCTATCTTCCTCCCTCTCCCCCTTCTCTCTCCCCCCTCCATTTTTGTGTCTCCCTCTCCCCTCTTTAAACCTTCTCTGTCTCTCCTCTCTCTCTTGTTCCTCCTCTCCCCTCTCCTCTTTAAACCTTCTCTACCTCTCTCACTCTCTCTCTCTTCATTCCTCCTCTCCCTCTCCTCTCATGCATCCATCTCCTTGTACCCCCATATCTCTCCACCTCTACCACTCTATGTATTTTCTTCCCTCACATATATATCTAGAGTTAATATATATCATGATATATTAATATATATTATAATATAACAAATTTAAGATTGTATTAATCCAAAGTTATTAAATTTAATAATATTAATATGAGTATTAGATTTAATAATAATATTAATAGTAATAATATTTTTGTATTTATATTAGGGTTAATAATTTTTTTTGCATGGTATTAATAATAATTTGATGCATGTATTTGTCCCATAGGGCTTCACCCTCCCTTGTTATTTTCCCGGAGTGTTCGTAAATATAAACTAGGGTTAAGAGGAATATATAAGCTATTACAAAAATATATTGATTATTCACAATTTGTTAAATTACAAATTTTTACAAACTGCATTCGTTACATCTACACATGTGCCCTATACTAGGTTATGACGCCTCTTAGCGCAACAATGATAATTTGGAAGATCTAGATATAAGATAACTCATCACTATTTGAACAAAGTCTTTTAGATGATCTCTATTTAATATTATCGAAATATTAGTACACTGCACGAAAGAGGTTTTAAGACATTTATTTAAGATAAAATTATCATTTCATCCGAAAATTTTAATTTTTTATTAAAACATTTATCTTCTATTTGTTTCTTCAATGTAATATATTCTTTATTATTTGTGTTTGCACATAAATAATCCTTGATGCATAATCTAGCGATCTAAGAAGCATGCATTTAGGATTTTGGTTTATCCTTCCATTCTATAGAGGTTTTTTGCATTTTCATTATAGGAGATCAAGACCCAAATATCCTCTTGATCCATCCATGTTGAGCATAATGCAATTTTTTTTTGTGGATTTTTCCTTTACGAAGGAATGCCTTAATCGAGCCTCGTTCCTCTTGATACATCAGGGCCCGAGCAACATGTAATGTTTTTGTGTAGGCAACTGCAGTTAAATCTTGGTAGTACTATTCTAAGCCCTTGAAAATGTTCTCCATTGCATACCCTTTTTCTATATATGCCATTTATGTTTCTTCATTTTGGCTTAAATGGAAATGGGTAAAGGAGAGATAAGAAGGGGGAAGTGGATTTTGGCACTGTGTCTTAGGATGGGCGTCGATTAATAAGGGTAAGAATATACATCATGATACAATTTATCTCCTTTGTATACATCGAAATAAGAAGCATTCAAGGGTTTGTGTGGAAAAGTCACTGGGACAAATCTTTATTAAGATTCTTCTCTTTTGAAAAAATCCGCATTGAATATATTTTTCTATCTATACATATCTTTATATTTGCTTCCTTGTGTCGTATATGAAATGGACAAATGAGACAAGAAAGAGGGAAGGATTCTAACCTTTGTGTGGGATGGGCTTCGAATTAGGGTAAGGAGATAAATGAGGATGCAAGTTTTCATGCTTGTCTAATGGAAATAGAGAGAATGAACATTCAAATAAAATGTGCGGGGGCTCGGGTGCATAGAGATCGAAGAGCGGGAAAAAGTGCGGTGATTTTTCCATAGAGATCAATCGGGGGGAAATCATCAAAGTATAAGAGTAAGATGTGTGAGGGTTGGGAGTAAGAGTGTAGAGGTAAATTTTATACATTGAGAGGTAAATTGGTATTATGATGAGAAAATGGTGGCAAATAATCTATGTTGGCATGCCTTCGATGACTATTTTTGTCATCTAATCTATGTTGGCATGCTGCTGATACCATTTTTTTATCTATGCATATCCTTTATTTTGATTCCTTATGGCTTACATATCAATGGATAAATGAGATAAGAAGGGGAAGGATTCTAACCTTTGTGCGAGATGGGCTTCGAATTAGGGTATGGATATAGACCGGGATGTAAGGTCTCATGTGTATGATTGAAATAGAGAGAAGGAACATTCAAATAAAGTGTGTAGGGCTTAGGTGCATAGAGATCGAGGACATGGAAAAAAAAAGTGTAGTGATTGTGCATATATATATATAAATCGGGGGGAAAGCATCAAAGTATAAGAGTAATATGTGTGAGGGTCGGGAGATAAGAGTGTAGAGGTAAATTAGTATTATGGTTGGAAAATGGTGGAAAATAATCTATGTTGGCTAAGCAACATGCATGCATTTTGTGTGGATTTTTCATTTACGGAAAGGAGATATGTCAAAAGTCACAAATGCGGAAGTTCGATAAGAAAAACTATGAAGAGATATCCAACGGTGCAACAGTAATACATCTCAAAAAAAATGGAAGGATACCAGTGAGAAGATATCTTGCGAAACCATAGATAATATTACCATGCCTTCTTTGTTTCGTCTGCTTGTAGATTAAGTTTGAAGCAACGGATTATAGATTGTATCATTGCAAACTTCATCAACAATGGTATGTGGGCCTGAGTTTATGAAACTAAATGTACCACATTGGGACTTTTGGCCACTAATCGAACCTTTGGTCTTATGGTGTTGCATCGAGGATCCCAACATTCCAAATAGATATGAAAAATTAGTCCATATTAAAAATTATCTAATAGATAAGCACTAAACGCTCAAATGTGGTCGTGAGAATGAGATCAACGCGTGCCTTATAGGGAATGATAATGAAAAAAACAATAAAGTTCTTGGTGATAATCTTGCAATTGATTGCATGTTGTTCACATTTCACACCATTTAGGGATTTTATGTAGTTGTTTCTTAGACGGAAGTAAAATCTCTCTTTATCTTTTTTCAATTCTTCCACTTTCCTCTTATTATATTTATTCCTCCCAAAGCTTAGGCTTCATAACTCTCCGCATATTAGTTTATGATGCCTTTCCAAGGTGTTTAGGATAAAGTTATACAATTCAAATTCTTAGTCTCCCTTTAGCCATAAATTAACTTCCACGCCATGTTTCTCATGTCTACGAGAAAGATGATATTATTTGCCTCTATATTGATTATAATTACAATAATTAATCTTTTGAATTCTTGTTTCTAATGATGATGGGCTTCATCGTGAGAAAAATGCTTGCATTTTCTTCACACCTATTGTTTTAAAGAGGCCTATTGCATCAAATAGGACCTACTAGTTATCAAATTTTAAGGCGCATAAATCAATTTGAACATAAATTTATCACAAGATAATGGTTGTGAATGTTTATCTTTGTAATTCAAATCCTATAACTGAAATAATTTATAAATTCAATATGACTTCGATAACTATATTTTGGAATTATTTTTGAAGAATGATTACTTAGAGTTTTATTGCATCCAAGTGAAACAACATCATTTAAAATTAATTTTAAAATGGAACTAAACGTGAGGCTTTGATTTGCGAGTTTATTTCCATATGAGTATTCTATATGATTTGCGAAAGTAAAGGAACTCCCAAAAGTAAAGGAACTCCAAAACACGATGACAATTTTGTTTATATAATAAGCATGGAGTGAAGCTTATGTTTTGGGTTTTCTAGCTCATTACTAGCATTGGAAGACAAACATTAAAGAACCTTAGGTACTTTGGACAATCTTAGTCGAAGACTTGAATTCAGTTCATGTTTCTTGCATGTTAAAATTCAACTCTAGAAGAATGTAGTGCATCTTGTAGACTTTCTTCTTGATGCTAAGCATAAGGTATTGTTTTACGAGTCAATCCATGCCAATGAAATGGTGGCTTTAGAACATTCTAGTCACCAATATAGAGATTTTGTGGGAGATTGTAGAAGTTTGTGTCCTTGAACTTGAGTCAATTTTTTTTTTTTTTACAAAGTTCTCTTTATCCCTTAGCACCAACCCATAATAATCCCTTCCTTGTGCTCACAAAGCTAAAATATCAATTCCAAACTTGAAAAATTATAACTTTATATTCACATTTAGAAAATGAGGCCATATATTTGTAAAATTCTAGTATATCCTATTAATTGAAGAATCATTTTGAAGAAAATAAGATAACTAGTTCTTGAGATTTTCCATGTAGTTTTGACCTCTTTTGAACACAAGCATCAAATAGGACCTGGAAATTTGGTAGTCATCTAAAAAATTTCTATGGAGGAAAATCCCATTTGTTTTATGGTATTTATCTTGGCGAAAAGGTAAGAAAGAAAAATTAAATAAAAAATGAAGCTCTAGATTAATGAAAAAAAAATAATTTGTCTTAATATCTATCTTGTTGTTGTTGCTTTGAATTATAGTCTCTCGAGCCATCATTGGACTAGAAGGTCAGTGGATGGTCTTGTTCTACTAACTATTCACCCCCGATCCAGGTACTTTACAAAGCCCTCTTCATCTCCACCCTTTGTGGGGATAATAGTATAGTGTCCATCCCAAGGCTTGCAAAAATACTCGGAAGGTCGGGGATGCCAAATGTCTATCACATTCCAAAGAAATGATAGGTGCATAAAAATTGTAATATAGACGAATTGGTGCATATTTTCTTTGGTTTTCAACATTTTTTATCATTTTTTCAAGGTCTATTAGTGTATGGAATGTAGTTAAAAGATGTAATGCTTCAAAACAATTTGGGCATTAAATTTTTTATATTGACCATTGTTTGAATTTGAAGTTTTAAGACAATAAAATCTGACTTGTGGAATTTGAAGCACTTGTAGGATGAAATGGTTGTACTTATTTTGAAATTCTATGAAGCTAGAAATTTATTAGAATTTTCTTTTTTTAAAAAGAAAATATAAATCTCGAAAAAAATATTTTCTTATTCAAAGAAAGTCTTATAAGATATTAATCTCCTTTTATCAAATCTTATAAGATGCCAACCTCCCTTTTCTCTGAAATACATCTATTAGAAAAGTTTTCATTTTTATAGAAGTACGGTTTTAGTTTCTATTATTTGCATATGTGAACATTTTCAACCTTCAGTTGTTGTTTTTTCACCTGATTGTCTCTCATTTGCTTTTCTTCCATTTATTTTGTTTCTGTATGCATGTTATGTTGTTTACTTTCCATTCTACATAGAAAAGATGAAATATAAAACTCTAACATGATAGAAAATTCATGACCACTGAAACAGTTTCAAACGCATGGAACAATGATACAAAGACCCGCTCTTTTCTTATGTACATAGGCGTTCCAGAAATCATATCCTTGAAGCATGCCAATTTGTTCTTTCAGGCATTGCACTATTTTCTATGAAGAGACTTATTATCTTAAATCATATTTTTGCAGTCTGCCACCTGACAACCTGAGGGTATTGGCTTATGGCACCTGACAGCCTCATTTTGCTATCTTTTTATTTTCTTGATATAAGAACTTTAATATCATGGCCATATGTAAAAATGTGTGTATATTCTAATAATAATAACAACAATAATAATTGAATGAAGTTCTTAGTTTCATATTTTTATAAGAAGTTGTCTTGTTTTTCAATTCAGTAGTCCTCAAAATTTTTTGAGGGGCTCTACCATCTGGTGTTAGATTTTGTTGCGATCTTGCCTTTGTTACCTTATTTTCTATTTTAAAATCTATTATTCATCATACTATTTCATGGTCATATATTTTACTGATTTTAGGTAATTGTACACTTTCATGGACTTGTCCTTGGATGCATTTCATTATTGAAGTTAGTTTTCCCTCCTTTTGAGCTCCCTCATCTATGCCAATAAACATGTGTGTCACCTCAGCTCCCTTCCAATAGCATATTGTGTATTTATTTGAATCTTTGTGTTAGTGGTGATATCTATATCACCCTCCTTCTAGTTGAGGAGTGTTTTTAGCTTTACAAATAACCAATTAATTTTGGATTGTCAAAGTCATGAAAATCAGGTCTATTAACCCCAATAGTAATATTTTTAGACTAGGAATGAAATTCTTTTTATTCTGCTTTTTGATCAAAATTGAATTAAATCTTGAGTTTCATATTTTTCAAGTAATTATCTTTTTTGCTTAATTTAACTTGATCTGTCAAATTTATTATTCAAATCATGGTATCGAGAAGTAATTTTTTTCTCTTCCTATTGTACTATGTTTGTCCATTATAATAGAGGTCTTTGCCTTCCTTTGTTTTGTGACTTTACTACTCTTTTTATGATCTTTGCATGCTCATTCTTTGACATACATTCCTATCTTTGTTGAGAGTATTGATTAATTGTACATATTACTCTCAGCTTTGATTGGCAATTATGAAGTATAGTGTAATCATTTCTAGGTTAGACATATTCATAAAATCCATCCATATCACAATGTTTTTATTTAGGAGAATGGTAATGTAATTCATGAGCTTAAGATATTCGAGGAGTTTGGGTTTTCATCTTTGGTGTTTCTCAACTTCCATCGACCTTTGCATAATCCGTCAGTCACTTCAAGAACACAAGCATTGCTTCACTATAGAAACCTCGATAGTATACAGTGAGATTACTTTCTTTAACTCCATGCGGAGGAATATTTTCCATATTTACCCTTTATTTATTTATTTTTATAGGACTATGCATCAACACTTATTTATTCCATGCGATGGAAGGGATCCATACTTATTGAGAGTGGAAGAGGTTTCTCCTCTAAAAAACATATATAAACGATGTGAGTTTGCTCGGTCGTTTACCCCTTTTCCTTTTGTACTTGAGTTGGATCGGCCTGGAAAACAACTGAAAAAATAAGCAATAATCATAGAAATGCGGCTTCTAAAATAGATACGGGTATCATGGTTGCACGAAAATATCTCCTTACATGAGATCATATTTTCCATAAAAACATCATCAACAGCTCATATGGAAACCAAGATGAAGAAGATAAACTAAGGGTTAGCCAAATTTTGCAGTGTCACAAGACCCTTTCATGTTTTTCCATAGTGTCTTTTGATCCAAATGGAACATCCTTGGGAAATGACGTCTTATTAAAAAAAACACGAAACTAGAGACAAGACACAAAAGAAAACAAAGTCAAAGGACAAAGCAAAAAGGGAGGAGTTGAATCCAAAATAGGATGCGAGACAAAAAATAAGAGAATATAAGAGAACTGGAAAAGCAAGTGCGGGATGGTGTGCAATGGAGAATGGTATGTATAAACGTTCCTCCTAACCTAACTTATCTATAAGATCGAGGTCGATAAATGAAATTTCTAATGTATACATCGTAAACTCCCAAAGCTGCCTTTACACAAAGATGCAAGTGATTAGTATAAAATAATGTGCGATGTAAAATATAATTCCCAGCCCCAATAACGCACAACAAGTTGATGGTCTTGTGTCTTAGTAAAAATATATGTCATGGTATGCTAATAACCATCTCACATACTTACCTTTTCGATTAAAGACATAATTAGATAGATATAAAAGCTTCTTGAAAATGTATCTTGATTTTATTGTCCTTGTAGCAAGCATGAGGAAAAATGTCAGAAACATTGTTTGTGATGCGGAGCTTTCTAGGTAAGATTTCTTAAGCCATTAGTGATTAGATCTTCAAATTAGAAACAATCCTCTTGATATCCACGAGATCTGTTCCGAAGGAATGATTTTAAATTTAAAAATGGCATTAGGATAACTATTATGAGAAAATAGATACGGCGATAATATTTAGAAGGATTGTCAAGATAGTGAGGCCCTCATATAACCATCGGTAAAGTTTTAAGTTCCTCGGTTTCTTGAAAAGTATCCAAATAATGAGAAAAACCATACATATTAATCAATGTGAAATAATTTTCATCATATAGTATTGAATGCAGGATATTAATTAAATCAAATGAAAATTAATATTATGATCGGATGGACCATTTATGGCTTGATATTCTTGGTTAATAACAAACAAGATACATCACTTTGGAATAACTTTCAAATCCCTTCATATAGAATCATATCCATCGACATGATAAATATGAAAAACCATTTCCTTGTAAGTGGTTACACACGCACTAGCATCATATTCATCAAAAATAAGTGAAAAGGAATTCCAGCTAAACGAACACATGAAAGCATCCATGATCTGATGAGTGAAGAAAAATTTTATTCCCCGGACAACTCATGCATTCATTATCACTCAAGATGATTTCGGGTGCTATGAAGAAGAATTTTAGAACTATAACATCTCGAAAAATTGCAGGATTGAATATTACGATACATCTGTCGTATGATTGTAGCCAAATATAGTCTTTGAAATGATCAACTTGGAAGTTCCATGCTTCCATGCGAGTACGAGCCTTGCACGAGGATTGCAAATTTGAAATAGAATCTTGAATGCGATCGGAATTGAATATTGGCTTGAAATACTATATCCACGATACCAAATATATTTCAGAAGGAATTTACATCGAGTAGATCCATGCAAGAGAGAAAGTTTGTGAGAGAGCTTCAATCGGACTTGAGTTTGGGGATCTTCCCGGAGTCGTGAGATCCTAACATAGTCATCGACGGAGGCCCGGTGCCTCGACTTTACGACGAGGTGGAGACACTTCCAAGGATTGTAAAATTGCATTTTGAAGATTAAAACGCCTCCTGCGCCATGGTGTGAGGATAACTACTTCGATGATTTCAATGGCTCCTGGCCTTTAAATGGTATCCAACTTTTTGTTGATTTGATTGAATTTTAGCTTTAAACCATATTACTTAAGTCCAAATATTCTTCTAATCATATGATCTAGATATTTATGAATAATCTAAATCACTTTGCGATGAGGTATATTAAAGAATTATATGTAAAATTTCCTCTTAACCATGAAACATTAAATGCATAAATAAGAAGAAAGCATAAAAATCACGAAGACAGAAGATGATATATATATTTGTCCGGGAGGGACTACGTCTCAATACTGCTGATGAACAGGGAGAGCCCTCTTTCATTAATTGGCGAATAATGCTAAGTAAAAAACATTAATGCAAAATTATGCCCTTGTACCTCCATAGTTGAAAGTGCTGAAAATTTTAGGGGTCATGGTGAAGAAATGGACAACACCATTGGTTGTGGCACGAGAGGAGTCTGAATCTCTCTCAGTGCTACACAGTTCTATGAGAGTGAAAAAATGAGGCCCTAGAAATGGCTCAGTTCAGCGGTTCCACCTCGCTCTGCAAACGCTCGTAGTTCCACTTCATCTCGTACCTGAAGTGCCCATCTGGCCTCTACAAAGATGCACTTATGAAATGCAAGTTTAAATATATGAGTGTGGGCATACTTTACCAGGTCCATTGTTGGTGAGTTGGTTTAAGATCCTTTGTTTGGGGGAGGGGGTCAATTGGTCAAACCCCAGCCCTCTCATTAATAGGTAGAATCTTGTTTTAAAAATCAACACCATTCTTTTTTAAAACCCCATCATATATATTTAATATAAAATATTGGTAATTTGGGGTATTGAGCACGGTAATAAAATTTTTAAAATCTCACCCGGTGGTAAGTAATGGATAATGTGAAGTGTTTGGGTGGTGGGGTGACGGCGGGTGGCCCCACCCATATTTAATATTGTTTGTTTATGAGCGTTAGGCAATGGATGGAATCACAGCAATGATTATAATTGTGGAAGACCAACTCATATATTATTTTTGTTACGTTGTTAAATAGGAAAGGCGAGTCCTTATTACCTCCAAAGTGTATATATCTCTTATTTTTTACAACCAACCATTCATTTTTGAAAACTCTAGAGCATATTTGAAGGATTGCTTTTTAACTGGCCCACAATGTTTCTTGGAGGTAAAATTTGAATTTAAGGCAGATACGGTATTTGGTTTCTACAAATTTGTCACCTCCTTAGCTACCACTCTTAGTCAACCCTTAAACTTTTACTTCTTAACTCCTTCATACGACTGAAATGAGTGTATTGAAAAAAGCCAAAACAGATAAAAGAACTAGAGATATTAAATTTGACACTAGGTTTTCCACATTTCGGCCTTTATTTTTGAGCCTTTGTACTTAAGCCACTTGTACTTGGACCTATACGAATCCTCTAGATCAATGAATCAAATAAATTTCATGAGTAAGTTTATTTGAAGATATCCCATCATGTAAAATAAGAAATGATAAGGGATGGAAAGGATCTCTTGCGAATGATTTGATTGTTTTTACTTTTTCATCAAATATAACATGACTACCTTTTGTCACTTGAGAAGTTAACTCATTGGATGAAGAACTTGAAGAGCATGGATCATCTTCATCACAATTAGATGCCTCGTAAATGGTAGAACACAATGGATAGTGATAAGGAAGAGGAATTTTCCACGAAGTACATTTCTTTGTCCGGATCAAATTCCGGATCTTTGTTTCGAAGGAGAATCTTCTTGAGAAACGAAAATATCGATTAGTACGCAGAATTCATCATCGCACACATCAAAAAATTCATTATCATTAGAATGATTGTTTCCCAAGACTATAGATTTATTATGAGGAAATTAACTTCATTTGATTAAACACGATTAGTAGATTGAAGATCATTCGGCGAGAATGAAGGGACAACATCCTCATAGAGGGTTTTGAAAGAGGGAAGAGAGATAAAAGTCTCTCCCTTTCCTACTCCTCTACTTATGTAATGTGAATCCCTTGTACCTTATCACAAATTTTGAACCAAGAACTTGAGAAGCCAGAAGGAGAGTGTGAAGAACTAGTTGGTGGAAGATACGTGAGAAGATCCTAATACAAGGTAGTAGCCATGTAGATGATCGGGGATGAAAAATGTACCTTAAAGAAATAGTACTTTTAGTTCAACGAGATTTGGGATTGAGGAGTTAAGGTTGCTAGTATCATCTTAAGGAATGGAAGAATTAGCCTTCACCTAGGCTCCATGAACCATTCCAAGGTTTCCTTCATCAAATTTGGATCATTAAAAGTGGATGAAGGTTGAAGATGGAGTCAAACCATTTGATTTTCAAATTCCCCAACTTTGGAGTCAATGCAAGGAGGCTTTATCGGAATTGAAAAAGGAGGAGGATGAGGATAAAAGGAATGGCTAGTTTCCTCCTTCAAAATTATAGGTATATCGTGATTTACAAAATTTGGCGATATAAATATCAATGATTGATTCACCATGTGAAGATACAAACTAAACACTTCAACTTTGTTTCGATGAAATCCCAATCCTACATTTTACTTCTTCGGTAAATTAATGACATAAAGATGGATGTGATCATTCGAGGAGAAATTGTCGATTGATTTGTTAGGCTTCATTCTTAATTGATTAATTCTCTTAGGAAAAATCCCAATAATCATACTTATCAAATGCTAAATGAAGCTCCTTGATGAGGTGTTCAATAAAATGAATGGAAGCGGGTAGTAGGAGTATGCCATTATCGACTAACTGCGACCTTCAAGTATGAGGAATAAAAATATGATCCACATATTCTGATCAATTTAATATTGTTCATAGAACTTAAAAAAAGAAATTAATGCTCGGAAATTGGTGTATCACCTTCACTATCAAACTTAAATTTTGACAATTCATGAGTTGTTCCACAAAGATGAAAACGTTTACCGAGGGTAGGTTAGAGAAACATTTGGGATTATGATTTGGGGATGAGACATTTAAGATAAGACATTAAAAATAGACTCATTAGGAATAGATTATCATAACGTTTCCCCCCTTCTAGTGCCATTTTTGATGGTATTGGAAAATTTTCAACGAGGGTATCACGATGAAATTTCCCAATTAGACTTCACGTTGTTTGGTAAGAGCCTTTCAGTAAGGAGCATTATCGTATGTTCTTAAATATATTCCTTAGTAAGAATGTTTAGAATGAGATAGTAATGCATAGGTACTTTTGATTAGAAATTATGTCTTTTGGAATGTTCCGTTTTTGGAATGTATGAAGGTTCTTCTACCGCAAGGCTGGAGAAAACTGATATTTTAAATAGAAGTAATAGTACTAATCTAGAAAAGACATATGAGCATGTACATATGAATGAATCGATGGAAAAATAGAAAAGTAGTTCGCATATAAGCAAAGATTTTTTTTAAAACACATACAATACATATTAAACAAGATAAGTACACAAAATATTGAAATAGTTAATTTCCTTAGTACGGATGAAAACAACATAAGATTTAAAAAAATAAAAGAATAGTCTCACGATATTTACGACATGTACATGAAAATGTGTTGGGGTAATGAGCTTCTAGATTAAACGCCAAAGTTCTAAGACACATAAAGATAGTCAACACCACTATCACCAATAGTGGAACATTAGAGAAACCACTTGCTCCTCGAAGATAACTAATTTTCTCTCTAATGCACGATAGGAGGATCAAGGTGAAAATTCTTTTGCATGAGCTATAAGGGTGTATACGTGATGGGGTGACCATTCCCCTTCCTTGTGACTCTTAGACTACCCTCATGGTTTTTTGACTTCAATATGAATCTTTGACTCCCTTCATGACATACATTCTATGGATGACTCTTTGACTTACACTTTACATTACATTTATCCAATATTGAATTCCCATAATCCAAAAATGACGTGGAAAATGATGGATCATGACATGTCATAATGACATGGACTACACGATGACATGGAAATTTCAATCCATTGTTTTATTTTCTCTTTGTTGTGTCTCTTGGAAATATGGAATACTGTTTCTTCTTCCTCCTCCATATGGCTTGAAGGTAGGATTCTTTATTGTGATCTTGATTTCAAGCTACTAACGTAATTTGGTGTCCCTTTCTTCTTTCTTGATTGATACACTTGTCTTTGTAGCTACAAATGTGTCTTATTAGTGTATCCTTCTCCATATCATTCATTGTCAACATACAATAACATGATAGAATACTTACCAAAATAAAATCCACTCATGAAAAAATGACATCCCCATTCCAATAAACTCCTAGTCTAATATGCTTTATGATAGCCACGTATAAACTAGAGCTTGGGTGATAGAGAATTTGGGGAGATAGGCTACGGAATTTTGTAATTAAGCATCTTAGGAAGTCAAGAAGAGGTTGGGATTGAGTTGGAACCGGAGTGATAGGTTGGGACAAAGGCTCGGGAATTGTGTGATTAGAGCATCTCGAAGAATTCAAAGACACAGTAGGGCCTTGAGACTTTGTAGTGTGCTTTAGGATGGTCGGGGCTGATGTATATCAGTGAGGAGTTGAGGTGGGGATGGGCTTGCGCCAGGGAGTTTCCCCATTAGCGGATTCTAGAGGGACTGGCCTAAGGCTTATATAATTTTCATAGTTTAAGAGTAAAGGATGGGGTTGTTTCTTAGGCACTGGCAGCACGAAGAAGAATAA
Source organism: Pinus albicaulis (assembly GCA_034641835.2). Classification (NCBI taxonomy): domain Eukaryota; kingdom Viridiplantae; phylum Streptophyta; class Pinopsida; order Pinales; family Pinaceae; genus Pinus; species Pinus albicaulis. The sequence continues at coordinate 64,989 of JAXQQM020076248.1, forward strand.
TTTGGAGAGCGGGGAACCCTAAGTTCTAAAACTAAGGGACAGGCTGAGCAGAGATTGTGAAGTGCCTGAGTTTGGAAGCATGGATTGGCCATTATCGAGTTTGACGAGAAATATTGGAATATTGAGGTAGCTGCATAATGCGTAGTTCGGGAAGGCCGGGAAGTGAGAGATGAAGGGTGAGTCCGGAGGAGCTTTGCTTGATTTGGATAGAAGTGGAATCGGTGAGACCAAAGTGAACAGATAAAAATTAAGTATGAAATCAACACACTTAGAAAATTTTATCACAACATTATCATTCGAACACATGAACCAGCATATACCTCGATACCCAACGACATTACCGTGACAACTCCCAAAGTGTGACTCTAAAGGTACACTTTATGATAATGACACTTGTGCTATAATGCTTGAAACTTTGGGAATGAGTGTGATACATGTCTTCATGATAATAATGACTCATTAGCACCAAGTTCACCCTTGAAACAATCCAAAACAACAATTGTGTGATGTATGACACTTACCATGCCAAATACGACCCAACTGGGCAATAAGAGGAAAGTGAAAATGACACTCCAAAATGGAACAACATTAAAAGAGACACATGCCAAAATGAAAAAATCATTAGCGACAACGATTATGGTGAAAAAATGTAAAATTGATAATGCATTGTAACCATGAAAGCAACACTTGTAAGTGAAGAATGTGCAAAAGCGACAATTAAGAAAAAAAAAAAAATTAAATAGAAAACAATGTGGCCTTAAAAATGAGACATTGTTGAGGTAAGGGTGCACACTAACTATCGACATAGGTTGCACATCACACAAAAATTTTTCTTGATGGACTTGTGTTATGCTTGTTCAATCTTTCATAAAATAGTTTGCTCATGAAGTTATTATAGGCTCATCATGTGTGAGCAAGATCCTTCAGGACTTATCGATCAAACATAAAGGTGATTATGGAACAAATGATAACGCCAAGATCCATATTGAGATCAAAAATTCAAGTGTGAATGAATTTCGATGATGTTAGTTCTAGTGAACACATTGCTAATTTATAAAAATCATATTCACTTTGTAATGTAAGTTGCGGTGGAAATTTATGTATGTAAAAGTATACCATTTTTGTTCCATAACTCAAATGAGAGAAATAACTAAATTTAATTGCGAGCAATGTGTTGAAATTATAACAAATTTATATTGTGAAATGTCAACAGATTGGATTGTGAACATACGCTATAATGTATAATTTATAGATCCAATTCACATCATCATTCTAAAAAATTGAGGAAAAGGGAAAACAAAAGACGTTAAAATTTCTTGTACAAGGAAGTTGTTATTGTCATCATTAATTATTTAAGTGCAAGAAGTTTAATAGCACTCCAGACGGTGGAAAAGGCCTCAATTGGGGAAACTAAGAAGAAATGTAATGTAATAATCGGGATCAAATCTCCTTTGATCAAAATGAAATCCATGGTATAAAAATACGATATATACCTCATGGCCCAATAGAGTGGCATGAGTTATCATATTAGTTTATGCAACAATGAACTTAAAGGTTGTTTTAATCATAACTTGATACTGATACTTCCTTAAATAAAGCAACTCCACCAAATGCTATTAGGAAAGATGACCATGAAGCTCAGCAAGGAGTTTTCCCATTGGAAAATACACCCATTAGAAGGGGTTGGGTGATAGACTTCCCATACTGCTACCATCTAAATATGACGTATTTTCATTTATTAACGTTGCATAGATACATAAATTAAAAACTAACATAAACCATATCAACACAAAACCCAGGTGCTTTCCTTGAGCTCCTTGCCCTTCATTAATTAGCACACAAATCAGAGAGTGATATGTGAAAATTACTTTTCAACTAAACCCGTAGTAACATAATGAAAGAAGGCATACCATTAAATTAAATTTGTTATACTTTGATTTGTGAAAACTTATTAGTATTTTTTATTAGTATTTTCCTTATCATTGATTGAGTGATATATTAGATGAAAAAATATCTTAAAAAAATCAAATGTTTTCCACTTATTTATCAAAAAAATGAAAATTTTCAAGCCAATTCCAATATAGACTCTATATGACTATATATATATAATAGTTAATTTTATATAATATTTATTAAAATTTATTAATCCATTATATTATAATATTTAATTAGATAAATGAAATTCATTTTTGAAGGTGATTAATTTCTTTTCCAAAATACTTTTAAATTTGTAATTTACTTTGTTTTAATAACGTGTCATAACTTTATCAAAAATTTGCTGGTAAATAAATACATGGTGGAGAAGGTAGAATATCACACATTAAACCAATATTAATATTACATAAATGTTCAAACATGCTACTCGTTTTGTTCTCTCTACTGGCTACCTACGAATGTATATGTACCGAAACATTTTCCGTTTACTGAAGCACAATTCGTTAATATGTTTGTCACGACCCTTTCAGGTTAATGGTGTACGGGTCCAACATTTACACCATCAAATTCAATAAACCCAAGATTCTTTGAACAAGAGCCTTGTCGGAATTTGATAAGAATGTTGGGAGAATTGGTTTGTTGTCATATTTTATATATTTTATATAGAATACCAGAATGATAATTTTAAATATTATATTTTAAAAGAAGAATATGGTTGAATATAGAACTTTTGTGATTTATAATTTAGATAAATGTCTGATTAATGTAATGGTAGAATTTTATGGGGTTTGGTCTAGTTGTCATCGTTTTGTTAAGGTATTCGTGTTGGCGGTCACGAGAGTTCAATCTCGGTCTGGTCGATAACTCGAGAAGCGTTTGTCTTGAACCTTGCGTTCTCCTGGTGGTATAGTGATGGTAAGCGGGATTTGACAGGTGTTATCTGAAATGCGATACCTCGCCCATTGCCAGATTCTCTAGTCCACCATTTAAAAATAATAATAATAAAAAATCACATATTAGGGTTGAGTCGATGTTTGGAACCGTGGATGTGGTTCATCCTCAAAGACAAGGTAGATACAACTAATCGATCTCGAGGAATAAATAGTAGAGATGCATCATTTCCAGGAAATAGTCATTAAAAACTAGTTAACCAGAACCTAAGTAGTTAAGACTAGTTATTAAAACAAAGTTAAAAGATTGATTAATTAAAATTAAAATAATAGATTAATTAATTAAATTAAATTTTTATTAAAAAATATTTTATATAAATTAATATGTAATTAAATTAAATATAATAAGAAATTGGAGGGGTTTAAATTTTTTAATTTAAATAAATAGCACTTAAAATAAAATTAATTAATAAATTAGGTATCTAAAAATTATATATCTATATCTATATATATATATATATATATAGTTTATATATTATTTATATAATTAATTAAAAATAATAATAAGAAATAGAAAGTGTTAAAAATTTTAATTAAAATAATTGAACATAAAATGAATAAATAAATTAATTATTAATTATGTAAAATAAAATAAAATAGATTAATTAATTATATATATATATATATATATATATATATATATGAATACATGAAAATAAATAAATAAACTAAATTATATATATATATATATATATATATATATATATATATATATATATATTACAAAGCAAATTAGTTAACTCTTACTTAATTTCCAACTATTATTACGAGTTGAATTCTTAGCATGTCGTTTTAATTTTGATACTTATAATTTTTATATCGTGGAAGTGATCTGCGTTGGCAACGAATTTGGAGTCTTCGATACAAACACCAGACGACGATTTTCACATGGCGAGACGAGGTACGGGAGCCAGATTGTGTCTAATATCCCACAACATGTAAAGTTATGTGTGGATTGATATGTTTCTCCAATATATGGAGTTCCAAATGATTAAAGAATCATGTAAACCATTTTCATGTCCTTGGGTTAAATAGGGTGTAATAATTTAAAGAGAAATTCTAATAGTGCGAGAGAGGTTTGAGAAAGAAGCAGAATATTATTTCTTCTAAGGACATGGGAAATTTTGTACATTGTCCTCACCTCGTGATCGGAGATCATGTCATTGTTCAAAAACTCTAAGAAATGAAAGTGTTCAAATATGTTTGCAACGAGCGACGGAAAATTCTCTTCACTTTACCAATTAAAGTGTAACGATGATTCAGTAAATAAGTCTGTCAGAAGTTAGGTTTGAGAAGGGCCAAAGTGAAAGCTCGAAAAAAAATGACATTTAACTAAATTTGACTTATCAAAAAACAAATTCAAAAAAAATATTATATATATATATTAAGATATTCGAGCCAGGTGGTGCCACGTGGCTAGCACAAAGGCTACCATCGCGGCTTTAGTGGAGGACGAGGTCATGTAAAACCTTTGGAAAGCATGGGGTTAGAATGCGGAAGGACCTCATGCACCCAGAGTGCATAGTCAAACCACTCTGTCTATGGCTTGTTTCTTAACATTATGGTTGGTAGCTTCTATTTGACCTTACCTTTGTGTTATAACGGCGAAAAAGGGGGCTAGCGCCACAATACCAACGTTAAGAGCCGTGACCCATTCAACTGCGGCCAAAGTTTAGTCAATCGCAATAGATAGACGTGGTCCCATGCCTATCAACGTCATTTAATGCAATGGTAGTCCATCTGGTTGTTCCAGCGAGACCACCAAATCGGGCGGAAGGTTTTATTTTGACGGTGCTAATTGGATTTCCTCTTTGTTTTGGAGGAACTTTCGTAGGGAGATTAGCCGATTTACATTTTGGGTCATAAATCTTTAGATATTCGACCATTTTTTTTATGAATGAATAGTCATTTTTTGGTAATTTGGACATTTTTGAACACATTGGAAGAGGAGTTTAAAAGCCATCAAAGGTCATCATGTGCATGTTTAATAGCTTTAGTAGAGGTTAGGGGTACAAGGGCCAACAGGTTGTTTCGGTGTATTGAGCATCCACATTCTGTGTTTTATGAAAATGAATAGTTATTCAGATTAATTGAAACATTATGAAGGCGACAGTTTTACGTAGAGAAAAACTATTTGAGTCTTTTTTTTCATCACATTTAATTACCATTTTTGACAATAATATATGAGGGACATGCCATTGGGGCTGGACCAACAAATATATGTGAGGAGAGGTGGCCTTTATCGATTTGCTGGAAATGTTGTCATTCTTTGTTCAGCATTAGTTATTTATTATTGTTGCACAATATTATACAAACTAATTTACATGCTTTAACCTCACAGAAAATATGTTTAACTAAGTTAAAATCATTTTATTTTACTTGCAAACTTCAAAGAACCTTATGCACACAATTTAATTATTGTTTGGATACTTAGCACAACAAAACTAATACATTCCATTCGGATCAATTTGGTATCATAGATATGATTGAGCTTAGTTAAAACTAGATTATTTTATCTGTTTTAACCTTTATACAAAGGATTTGTTTAAAATTTTCATAACGACTCTTGCAAGCTTTAAAATTTTGTGAGGGGCAACATTTGTTGTGATTTTTAATGCTTACTGGGACAGAAGCTTAAGAGGAGAAAGGTCAATTGGTGCAAGTTAAAAATTAATCCTCGGCCAAGGAGGAAATATTTCCATTGTCTCCACAGCCGATTTCACCTCGAAAGGCGAAGGAGCCATAAGCATGACTTGAGAAGGAGAAATTCCTGAGGGGTCGATCGAGGAGGAAAAAGTGTTCGAAGCATTCCTTGACATGATTGAAATGGTGAGAGTCCTTTATTAGGAAATGAATGAAATACTTGAAGGAGAAGGATCCAAGCTTCACAAGGAAGGACGAGGATCGTCGAGGAGGCCATAATGATGAAGATAAATACAAAAAGGGTAATGGAGGAAATGGAGATAGTGGAAAGTCACCATCATCACCCTCATCTTCATCCTCATCATCCTCTACATCGATCCCACAAATTAAAGAACATAGTAAAAATTCATTTTCTAAAACATGATGTTAAGTTTAATTTATGAAAATAGTACATAGTGAAGTTAATGCGGAAAAAGCTAGATAATTGGATTACACAATTAGAGTTCTATTTGAGAATTCAAAATTTTCATGATGATGACACAAAAAATCAAATGCTTCATTGAGAATGGAAGGTGCGGCTCTTGTTTGGTGGGAAGCCAAGACAAAGGAGAGTCAAGAAATGTGGTAATATATATTATCATGGAGTGATTTCATTTTCTATAATAAATCAAAGTTTTATCCATTAGCTCGGATACGGAAAGCCATAATGGTGAAAATTTTTTAGCAATTGAAAGGACAAAATGTTGAAGTGTATACTCAAGAATTTATAATGAGGTTACTTTACTAGGAGTATATTTTCATAGCTGACAAGACACTTTGCTCAAGTATATAGGAGGTTTACATACGTACCTAGAAATACAATCCTCATGTTTAACCTAAACCTAGATTAGGTTTGTGTTCAAGCCACACATTTAGACGCAAGGGAAAACAAAACTTAGATGGGAATGAGAAAGTGAGTTTAAAGAAAATGGAAAGAAAAAGAGAAATGTAAATACTAGAAAAGAAAAGGAGAAAATTCTTAGCAAACATTGTTAAAAAACTAAGCCATGATAAGGACCATTGTTGGAAACTTCATCCCGAGTTGAAACCAAAAGTTTTAAGCCAAAGAGAAAGACAAGGAAAGGCAAGATAGTTGCAACGATTGAACAAGACCACAGGGTCGATTCAAGAGATGAAAAAAAAAATCTGGCTACGGGACTAAAGAACTTGGAAGGGAAAGGAGATGAAAATAACCTCAGTTCTAGTGTGTCTAACTATCACATAGAAGCTCAGTGAAGAGAAGAGAATTGAACTATTTCATGTGAGTGTCATTTTCAAACATAGCAAGGTTGACATTGTTTGACGGTGGGTCGCAGCGAACTGTTCTAAAGACTTGGTCAAGAAACTTAATCTTGGGAACCATTCCACATCCAAAACCATATCCACTTGGTTAGGTTGCTTGAAATGCAAATTTACAAGTTTCAAAGAAGAACATGTTGCGCTTTGCAATAATAGCACATTTCATTGACACAGTTGAATTAGATTTTGTTTTGCTTGATATTACGAACACTAATTGTTGGGAAGTCCTTACTTGTATGACGAAGCTATATTTCGCCATATGAGAAAAATACCATTTGTTAAAGATGGCAAGAGGTACATTGTGAGAACTCCTGCACATGAAAACTATGGGCCTCTTAACAGTTAATGGAGGGGTGATGAAGAGGCTCGTCAATACAAGTCAAATCTTGAAATTGATGATGATTAATTAAAGGATTTTACATAATCATACTCATGTAATGCGTGTATATAATGAGTTGTTTCGGTTTGAAAGCAGGTTGTCTTTTGACGAAGGTAATAGCCGATTCGGCGGTTGATATTGGTGTTGAACGATGCGAAAACAAAGTGTCGGTACGAAAATTTTCCAAGAGTCGGGAAAGGGCAAAGAAACTTATCAAACAAGGCACAATGTTGTATTGATCATTATTTGGTGGAAAAGGCGATGTATAATGGTGAAGAAACTTGGCGAGTCGGGAATCGAGACAAGTTCGAAGCTAAATTTAGCAAAAAATCGCCATAAGGACATGATGTGAGGTGAAAGTAATTATTAGTTTCCTTTGATTATAGACCAATGTAGAAATAATATGTTTACTGCAAAGTTAGGTTGTTGTTCTACAACTTTCACAATGTGCGAGCATGACAAGGTCAAAGTCGGCAATGGTTGGTCGACGAGAATCTGAGAAAAACTTGTTGTTTCATGAAAAGCAATTAATGAAATTAGGGAAATTTCGATGGATTAAGATTGGAAGAAGTAGGGACAGTCTCCTCATCTTCATTTCGGTAGTCAAAGAATTTTTGGGGTCCAAAATTTTCCCATTGGGGAGGTGTGATCGGGAGATCATGTCCATTGTTCAAAGAATTCTCAAAAATGAAAGTGCTAAAAGTGTTTGCAACCTGAGCAATGAGAAAGGTATCGTTGATGCGATTACGGCATCGTGAATGGTTCACAAAACAAAGGTCGTATGCAGAAGTTATGAATGTCTTAAAGTCGTGGAGGGGCGCTACATGGCCCAGACAGAGGACGAAGGGTCATTTAAATACTTTTGGAGAGCATGGGGTTCGAATGCGGGACCTCACATGCGGTGCACGCACCTGTTACTTGGGCTACATCTTGTTTCTTAACCCTATGGTTGTTCACCTCTATTTGAACTTACCTTTGTCATGCACTAGCGACAAGGGGCCCCGTACCCTTACCTGAACCCGGCCTCGGCTTTGTGACCCATTGAGCTCAGAGTTAGTTCGATTACCTTCATCGGATGTGGTCACACGCCTATGTGCGAATTTAATGCAAAAATTAGTCGATCTGGCGATTTTCTTTGGTAGACCACCAAATCAAGTGGAGGTTTCTATTCGACGGCACTAACTAGAGTTCCTCAGTTTGGAGGAGCTTTCTGGACATTAGAGCGATTCTGAGTTTGGGTCATAACTCTTTGGATATTCGACCATTTTTTATGAATGAATAGTAATTTTGGGTAATTTGGAGATTCTAAACACATTGGAAAAGGTTTCCATATCCATTATAGGTAATCTTGTGCGAGGTTTAGCTTGAGAGGTGAAGGTAGGGGCCCTTAAAGGTGTTTCGGATGTATTGGGCATCCATTCTGCGGTACATAACGAATGAATAGTCATTTACGACTAATTCAAGCATTCTGAAAGTTGTTTTTCCTGGAGAGAGCACAACCATTTGAGGATTTTATCACATGTACATACCATTTTTAGCAATAATATATGAGGGACATGCCATTGGGAAGTTGGAGCGGCAGATGTGTAGGAGGTGAGGCGATTCATCAATTTGCGCGATATTGTCATATGTGATGCTTTATTCTCTGTTATTCTTTTCTTGCATAGTGTTATACAAGCTAATTCATATGATTTAACCTCACACAAAACTTTATTGCTAAGTTAAAATCATTTATTTTCACTACAAACTTGGAGAACCTTATGCACACCGTTTGAACTCTTGTTTTAATACTTAGCACAACAAAAACTATTTTATTCCATTCATATCTCCTGTTTCTTGATTTTCAAGGTGACTTTTATCTGTGGTGTTGCAATGGGCACTATTTTTACTATTTCTAACTTATTTATGGAAGATTTGGATGAAAGGCCTGGCCTCGGCAGAATTGTGCCTAGGAGGCTGGAAGAGGTTGTGGATGACACTTCGCTCATACAACCCCATGGTCAGAAGAAATTAGATATATGTTCCTTGGGCTTTGAACTTGCTTTACGGTTCCATCGAAGTTCATGGTGGAAGTGGAGGTTGATGGTTGCCTTCCTTTCCTTGATATCCTTCTCGAGGAATGAGGATGGTTTCATTTGTCTACGATTTTTTCGCAAGAATACTCACAGACGGTACCTTCATATTTGGGTCCCATAATTTTCTGCTCATAAATTTGGTGTCCTGCTACTGCTTCAGTACGGCTCGTGCTCTTAGAATCTTTGATAGCTGACTCCTTGGAATTAAGAGAAGTCCCATCTTCTTGATGTTTTTGAAAATAATAGTTCTGATGGGCTAAAGGTCTTAAAAGCCTTTCTTAATGCATATAAATGGTTAAATGGAAAGTCGAATTGGGTGGATCCTATTTAGTCCGTCTCCCATTTATCTAGGGGATAATGGACAAATTTTTCCCATTTCCTTAGAGGAAATAATATATATACTTCTTTCAAACCTTTCTACACTATTAGAAATTCTCTTAGGTACGGTAAGACCCTATCGACCCTAAAGACATGAAGGGTTTTACATGATTCCTTTTTCACGTGGAACTCCATATATTGGAGAAATACGTCGATCCATTAGAGCGAGGGGCTCCAGAGAGAATGTGTGGATATTAGACACAGAAGCTCGGTCTAGTACCTCGGCTCTTGTTGAGCATGTGGAAAAATCTAGTAACGTGTTTTTGTATTTGAAGACTCAAAGTCATTTACAAAGTAGATCACTTCCATACATAGGAAATTAAAGGAGCGATCGAAATTGAATGACATGCTAAGAATGTCAACCATGATGATGGTTGAAGTCAGCATAAGAGTTGGACCCCAGCTCTCGCTTGATAATTTTGGTTTACTTATATATATATATATATATATATATATATATATATATATATATATATATATATATATATGTATGTATGTATGTATGTATGTATGTATTTATGTATGTATGTATGTATGTATGTTTATTTATTTATTTATTTTCATGTGTTCATGTATTCATTTATATTTTTATATTTTAGTATATATATATATATATATATATATATATATTCTACCTAATTAATTAATTAATTTTATTTATTAATTTATGGTATTTTTATTTATTTTAATTAAAAAAAATTAACCTCCCCCCTATTTCTTATTATATTTAATTTAATTACATAATAATTTATATAAACCCATTTTTATTTATTTATTTATTTTAATTTTTAACTAACTAACTTTCTAGCTAGTCTTAACGGCTAGTTCTTAACTAGTTCTTAGCGGCTATTTAAGAGCAATGATGCACCTCTAATATTTATTTCTCGATATCGATTAGTTTCTCCACCTTGTATTGAGGATGAACCACATTAGGCTGGTTGAAATGTTGACCAAATCCTAATGATGTGATTAATCTGAAAGACATTTATCTAAAGAAGAATATTGGAAATATTGTAAATTTAAAAATAAATTTTTAATATATTATTATTATTATTATCTAATTTTAAGGTCACGGCCAAGCAGTGCAAGGTGTGTATGATACCCCCTTGTTTGTAGGACAAGGGACCCACCTCCACACAACGATTTGATAATTCTATGAAGGCATACATAATAATTATGATTAATTATTATTATTAAATGTTAATTGACAAAATAAAACTATATATATATATATATATATATATATATATATATATATATAATCATTTTTTTTAACTAAATAAAATATTCCAAAATTTATATAATAGAATTATATCTTAATATTATTACTGAAAATTTAGTGTTAAAATAAATAAACTTTTATTATATTTAAAAAGATATAAATTTTTTCCATGGAGTCTTGGATAGATGGTGGTTTGTGTTACGGTGAGCATAATAATGTGAAGTTATTGGTTCAATTCCCCCGATTTAGGGTGATATATTGGGCATGATGAATATGTAGTCTGTGAAGCTTCAGAAAAAGGTACAAAATTTATTTCAAATAAATGTTTTAAATTAATTTTAAAATAGAAATTTATATTAAGTTGGCAATAACATGCTTAGACTAAATTTTGAATAGTTAAGGATAAGTCTACTTCTCCATTAGCCAGATAAAGTGTCAGGGAAGGGTAGTCCATGCCACTTAAATGGATGTTATGCATTTTGAAAAAGTGTGAAAATTGATATATGAAGTAGAAAATTTAATTTCCTACTAACGTAAATTTTGGTGGAGTGTAACTCTTTTACTAAGTTGACACATGTACTTTTAATCCTACATGTTAAAGCATTGAAGAAAACAAATAATGGTAGGTAGTATCTCATGGTAGGTATATTTATTTCCATCTTATGGTAGGCCATAAATAATGGTAAATACATTAATTATATGAGTATCATCTAATTTCAAGGATGAAGTCTATGGAGCGGAGAATTACGAACGGTCGAAAGTGGTCGAATACGGGCAAACAAATTTCAACACATATTATAGTAGGTGTTTTGAATCATGTTTTTGATGGTAGAAATGGATTGAGCACCATCAAAAACCTCTGGGCCTCATCCAAAATCTTGAAGTTTGATGTAAGCACTCATAAACATCAAACATAAAAATAAGAAAAAAAAATCCCTACATGCTATACACTCTTCACACATAATGCAACACATTTATTTTACTTTATTTAAAACTCATGCCTAATCGAAGAATGTGAATGCCACCATATTTTGTTGTCAAACACCATAGGAATTTTCACATCACGGCCTTGTATATATTCGTTGAATTTTGTGCATATCTATCGGATCCACTTGGGTTCATGGTTATGGAGTAAAATTAGATACATTTCACTTACCAAGAAGGTATTAGTCGTCAAGGTTAAAATTCAATGATTGTGACTCTAATCCAACATATCAACCATAAGAGCCAATGCAAAGAAAGTACCTTTCCATTAATTTGATCTAGCATAATATCATTAAAAACAAACTTAGCTTGTTTAAATATTTTAATGAATATTGGGATTATGAATGGATTGTAGAAACCCGAGGTGGCGAGGTGGAGGTTCTACTCCATAGATCTTGCTCAAAATGATGGCCGGGTTTGGTCGCGAGGTGGTTAGGGTAGCTCCCACCCCCAAACCCTTGTCTTCTTTCTCATTCTACACCACCGGGCTGCTGCGGTTCTACAACCTCTTGAGCTAGATGGGAGTTTATTAGTATTTCATTTTTATCATTAGATTCCACAGTGTTGCACACTGTGGTAACGTCTTTGGCACTTGGCATGGTAGGAATGGTATTTTCCAGGGTCCTCTCCCGGCTATCGGCGAACTCTTGACGTTGTGACGGATGTAGCATCTCGGCTTGGTAAGTCTTCATCCTTGTTGGCTCAATTTTGCATTTGCAATGTTTTCAGAAAGGAGTTCTGGTCTTGCGTATTTCATCTTTTTTATGCACGAAGATAGTGCCAACAACCCTCTGTTGCTCAAGTGGGCTTTTCCTATGGTTTTGCATCGTAGGTTTATTTGAATTTTTGTCTTGTTTTTAAATCAAAGTGATAACTTAATCGTTGATAGAATTTTCTAAAATTGCTCTTCTTAGAGCATATCACCCACATTATACACCTTCTTGTTACGGGATTTTGAGTTCACTTGCTTTCCTCCAGGTACTTTCGCTCGAGAGGTTCTCAATGGTTAACTTATGAAAGGGTGTGCCTAACTTGCTTGATAATTATTGGAATGGTTTTCAATTTTAAATCTCTGTGGGTTTCGATATTTTTGGTTAGTCTTAAGGTGGGCATTTGCTTGAGGGTTTGAACAAACTAAAGAAAAATCTCTTAAATTATATAAAATCTGTGCTACGCAAGTTTGAGAATGTTGACCCATGAATGTTGTTGTGTAGCGGGCATATTTAATTTATACGAGTCTCCCTTAAATAAGGCTTTTTTTTGTAATTTTTCTTGTGGAATCCTACACCATGTATGGATTGTCTTTCTACTAGTTTATTGGTGCTCATGCCATTTAAAATGTGTGCGACCATTATCGATTATGTAACATATTCCTATTGCTTAACTATGATGAAATTCTCTCGTGAATTTCTCATTATAGCTATGTTTTTCTCTGTTAATTCTTTTGTTCTTGTGGATATATTTTTATGTAAGATTTGCCTATGATTTTCACAAGAGGATATATTCCAAATATGAGAATTTATATTATTAATGATAAATATCATCATGCGCTAGTTTATGAGTTGATTTGTATCTTGTTTAATTGAATTCACAACAATGTGAGTCTTTGGAAATGGATAAAGTATTATTAGTGATATAGTTCTTTACCAGCCACTAGTTACATGTTTTTATTAGTGAGTTCTATATGTGGCAAAAAATATGGTTTTAATTAAGCTTTGTAAACCAATCTCTTCATGTTATTCTTGTTTTACGTTCTTTAATTTTTAAGTATGTTTACAGTTTAATGTGTTGTTCCCTAAGCTAGACGAGTTGTTCCAACCATAGGAATAGGTCCCTTCCCCTTTTCGGAGATGGCAACTCGGAATAAATCGGGTTGAACTAACAGAATACAACACCCTTGTCTTGATATGACCCTCGCCTCCCAAATTTCGTCCAAATTCCTGGGACTTGTGTTGAGTGATGAAAACTAGTCTCTGGTTTGAAAATACGAGCGTTAATAATATGATGTACGCATAACTACTTAGAACTTTATTTGATTTCTCTTGCGGTAATAAGTTCATTACTAAAAGGTTCTTATAAATTTAATAAGAATACAAGGGTTTAAATCTATTGTAGCCAATTCATGCTTCCAAACTTTTCACTTCTAGATTCTGATTTTTACATATTCTGTTTTTAACCATAATTTTCATTACGGACTCCTATAACAATAAATCAATAAACTACCTTTAGATAACTAAATATTTATACTGCATTCTTAGCATTTCCATAAAATAAAGTAACATGAGTCGATTTGTTACCTTGTCAGCTTGTAAATGTAAGGTAGAAAAGCTTAACGAAGTGTATCACCTACTAATGAGCTCATAAATTATGCAAACACTCCCAGGAGCCCCACTACCGGACAACATCTAACCTTCGTGACATTAGACTTTCTCTCTTATGAGACCTCGGAACCGTTCCACGTTTATTATTGCTTGAGTCCAAAAGGTTCTCTTGTATTGTTGCCATCTACGGAATCCTCTCTGATCAAATTGATTGTCTTTTCTTCAGTTTCCTTCTTGTTTTATGCTTCTCAGGAAAGGTGGAACCCTCTTTTCCCACTTGAAGTTGCTTTATATACAGGAAGAGAAGTTAAGAAGTCAGGCGATTAAATATATGGTAGGTAAAAGCTGCTATCGCCTCTCCTCCAATATTTTACTCTCACCTTTTCAATTTAGGTTACTATAATATTTATTATAATCAAATACTAATTATTCGGGTATCCACATACCTTTTTATAAACATAATTATCTTTAGTTAATCGATTTCTTAAATTAACTACAAATTACTAGTTCACACGATAATTGTTAAGTCATAGTTAAACCAAATATTTTGACTATACGGGGGTCACATCTCCCCCTAAAGTGAACATAGTGCGGTGTTACTTAATATTCTAAAACAGTTCCGGATAGGCCTCCCTCATAAATTCCTTGGCCTCTCCTCCCAAGTTTCATCTTCGAGGTCGAAGTGCTTCCTTGCACTTTCGCCGGTGATACTCGATTTACCAGAGTTTATATACGATCGAGATGCTGGCAGGGTTCTACTAGGGGCTCTGCCTCTTGGTTCAACTTTGCATGAGCTGTATCTGAGTTCAATTAATTAAACATACATCTTAACTACTTTTTGTAATAACAACTTTTGAGTACCTACACATTTTTCCATTGAATCACATGTTTAAAGTCGTATACGCATGTTGGCCCAAAAGTGATCGTAAACTTGTATGTGGCTTGGTAGAGACTTTATTGACTCAACCATAGGTCTTACTAAATTAAAATTTGGAAGGGATACAATAGCAGGTGCCGACTTGAACAATGGTCCTCTTAGAGTACTCCTCTTAGGTTTCATTCCTGTTGTAATTCTTCCACTAGAATTCCCGGTATGTCCCGCACACTGTCCATGACCTTGTTGATCATGTGCATCCTTTTAGATTGTGTCAAATCATCTGCCTCACATTGTCTATCCAACATCTGGCCCAAGTGTTAGTTTATTTTGGGGTTGTTCTAATTATAGGGTTTGACACTTCCTTTCATAAAATACCTCAAATGGGCTCATATTCAACGGTTCTTGTTGCTTATTGTTATATGTCAACTCTACAAATCACTTCTGATATTAACTTCCCATTTCCTAGTTGTTGCATGGCAATCACATCATGACATAACCTTTAAATTTTAGTTTGTTCAGTTTGCAATGTATTTGTGGATAAATAGTAGTACTAAACTATATCGAGTCCCAAACCCGGTGAAAAAAAACTTTTCCAAAATATATAGGGAAACAGAACTTCACGTTGCGATCGGGAAATCACCATTTTCGAGATTTGTGCTCACTTTGAATATTTATTTATAAAAAATACCAATTATCCTTCGTGCTTTTAAGAATTAGATTGTCTTGGAATGAAATGGGTAGAATTACTAGTTTTTTCCACAACAACCATGATTGAATCATTATGTCTTTTCGTTCTAGAGACGTCCTCGGTAAATTCGAGGTAATTACCTGCGATTTCCATTCTAATTACTACGATGAGGATGCGATGCGCTCTCTTCATATGTTGATGTTGACCTTCGGTGCGACATTCCATGCACCTAGAAGATATTCGGCTAATATGTATACATTTAATTTAATAAATAACTCTTATTATTATTTGAAATCATCTTACGATACCCAGGGATGAGAAACGTAGGATCTTGATAAAATTCGACTAAAGTTCTTGTCTTGCGGGTCCCCGTTTCGAATGTACACCTTCCTCGAAAGGTTAATAGATGATCTCTATCGATCTAAAACTCGGTTTTCCCAACCTTTCATCTTGTTATTCTTTACGCAAGAATTGGTATTCAAGATCCTTTAGTGCAGCACTACTTTTATCAATTCACCAAGTTAAATTTAGGTCGATTGAGCTGCAATTCATATATACAATATATTTTCTACTTAATGCATGCGTCTGAGTTTTCTTACCTTTGATGTCTTGTGAATTTCCAAACTCACTCTCACATAAAAAAGGTCTTCTGCTGTCTCACGATGCAGGTGGGTTGCATAAATGCTCTGTATAGTCAAACCTCTCTTGTGATCCATTTTAAATGAAATCTTCTCCACTAGCGGTGGTGCATGGGAATTTTGAAACATGAATTACGTAATTAAAATCCAAGTCATAGGTTGTGTGAAGTGTCGATCTAGTTATCACATGCATCGGTGATCGAAATTTCTCATGCATTTTCATATTAGAGTCTCACTCCAGAATAAATTTCACCATTCCAGCTTAGGTCATGGATTCATTGATGGTAGTACATTTTCATCATTTTCCCTCATGAAGTACTTTACGTTCCTCTCTATGGTCTTCAATCATTAAGTCACTTCTATTCTCATAATCATGTCGGTGGGTCATAGGATGAGTCTCATTTGGTTTCTGGGGTCTCCACCATGGTCAAATTAATGAGTCGAATGTACGATAAATATTATTAGGGTCATGGAGATCAGCGAAAGCGCAAAGTCGTAGCACCTATAAAATCAAAGATATATTCTATTTAGTTTGATGTCATTTTCACCCCAAAACCATGTTTTTTGAGGTGAAAGCATGATATTTTCCTTTATTATCATTCATTATGTAATTTCATGTCGTCATATGTAATAGAGTACAATTGGAAAGTTGTTATCTCCATGATGATGCCTTGCCTTGAGAGGATTTTTCCACACGGTATGTCCCAGCACCGAATCATCTTCCAAGTAGATCCATCGAGAAGAGCTCGGAAAGAGCTTTCCATGTGATATCTTGCCTCTTAAAGCGACTTAAATTTTAAAATTTATGCTTAAAAATGAAGTAAAAGTCCCTATGTCCTCATATAATCCCTACTTCCCATTTTTTATAATTTTGTGTTTAAAATTTAATATTCCCACAAAAATCCGTTTTTCCCCATGGAGTGGAAAAATCGCGTAATACATTGTCCAGTTCCCAAACCACTTCCCCTCCATGCTTTTGAAACATTGTAATATAAATCGCACTTATATTTTAAAAACCGCACGCCTTAAGTTATTTCCCCAATCCTGTCGCAATATAAACACAAGTGCCCCGTTGCGAAGTGAATTCAAAAAATGCGATGCGATTGTGACTTCGATGGCACCACGATGGAAAAATCCTAGATTATCATCACAAGCGAGTCGATCTTACCATTTGATCGGCAAGCTTACACCCGATCGGAGCATTCCCATCGGCACTTCCTAAAGCCCTTCCCAGGTGGAAAAACTGCAGATTGGTGTTCCACATAGTCGATCTTTCCATTTTGATGCGAGCTCCACGGTGATCGTAGCATTTCCCATCGGCACTTCCTAAAGAAGCCCTTCCCCGATTGGCGACTCCAAAACCATTCCACAATGCTCCGATCGCACCCCACTCCATCGAAGCGACCCACAATTCATCGCCTCCTCCCAATCGCATCGGTGATTTTTTGCATTATATGTGGCCACCTTTGTCACTTTGATTTTGATTGCGATTGTATTTCCTAGGCCCACCATTTAATGCTTTGTCGTTCATAACGGAAGGGCTAACCCTTTGTTAATCCAAACTTTGGTTATATTGGTTATAAAGGCCTTTGCGCGATACCGCATCGGAAGAATGGTGTTATGTTCCTTCCTCACCTTCGATTGTGATTACAACATCGAAATTCCCAAATCACATTGGAAGTTCTTCGCTCCATTGTATATTTTTATTCCCTACGCCTTTATTCCGATTTCGATTGTGATTGCGATGCGGGTCCCACCTCCTTCCCTTCCCTTCTCTCATTCCAAAATCGGTTCCCTTCACAAAGGCATAATTTCATTTTCAATTTTATTTTCAATAGCATTTTATTTAAAAGTCATTTTTTATAAGCAAATAAAGGAAAGAAAAGAGACATTCGAAGGACGAGAGATAAAATAAGAAAATCTTTTTACAACGGCTTAACAAAGTCGGAAATGTTGCTTTCGGATTGCCTATTTTCCTTCATACAACACAACAGCAGAAATCTCCAAGTGGTCAAATGTAATCCTGTCCCCTTATTTTTGAGGGGCAAATTGTTGTATTTATTTTCTATGATTGTGCCTTGATTTTTGAAGCTTTCGGAATAGCTCCCTTTTTTTGTGGATCCATGTTCCCACATTTCGGCTTATTTAATGTAATTGTAAATTGTTAATTCGAGGTACGAAGTTTGTAATTCGAGTAGGGGAATAGTGTGGAAGAACATTTTGCGCTCCATGTATATTTTGACGATTAATAAGATATACAACTGATTTGTGGGATCCATGTGGTATGAGATTTAGCATTGTCTCTCTCCTTTGTTTCATATGTAGTATTTATGTTTCACCTTTCATTCATAAACATCTCTTTTTGAATGCTTTTAATATAGAAAAGGTAGGATCCATTTTCATGCCATTGCCTTGGGAAATCATTCATACTCTATGTTGTTCTTCGACGAAAAGGATCTGTTGTTATTACTTTAATCTTCTCCTTCGTCTTTTCATCACATCCTTATTAAACTTTAATTGCTAAAGTTTCATAACCTATCTTGCCCCATGACTCACCACAATAATACGATTTAATTCCCTAGTTTCAAGCTAATACTTTCTATCCCACATCCTTGTATGAAAATTCATTCATTTTATTAAAACATTTTTCCCATCATTTTGCCTAACTAATATCAGTCTACTATTGTGTTTTATTGAATATCTATCTTTACGGAGAGAGGCCCTCTCCTGTCCTTGTAGGGCTAGCTACGAAGTGCAGCGTGGTTTAGTTGTTACCCCTTATTTTGCCCTTTTCGGCCTGGGGTCCAATTGAGAGCCAACATCTAGCAACTCCTTTGGGGAAGTAGTTTTAGTATAAAATTAGATCACCCCGATAAGTATTCCTCTTGTAAATTCCTCGACTCGGGAAAAAATTTTAGAGTCTTTTGGGTAGGCAGTCGCACGGTCGTCTTACACACACGCTTCAAGAAGATACACGAGGCTAATCCGGATCCAAATCGTCCCCTTGTATTTGAAAATCGCTTATCTTATCCAAAAATTGTTAGAAGACAAGAAGGATAATTAAGTCCCGGAACTTTGTCTTTCGATCCTATACTTGGCCTAGTGAGTGGTTTTTTGTAGAAGATCTTTCCTTTGACAATAATTTTAGCTTTCTTTGTTTAGAAATAGATGCAAATTGACATTGGTAATACAATTTTTAGATCCTTGAGTTCCTTGTAGATATTGAGGGTCCGGAGGGAAAATTCCTCCATTGATGATTACATTTTGAATTCCCCTCGGTCCATCAACGCTGTGTTCTGAACCTTCGAAGATCATTAGGAGCAACCTTTCCTCCCCCAATTCAATGAGCATTCCCATGAGTCAATTCCCAATTGTCATCTCCTCCATCAACACCTCCCTTAAATCCTGCAAATCTTGTTGTAAAATCACTAGAGCCATGGCTGCCCGGTATACCCGGTTTTTACCCCCCAGTCTCAAATGCTAGCGACTATCAAAAAAATTCCCATCTTTCATGCCACTCGAGCATCACGATTACGTGACACATTGACAAAATGAATGAATTTTTTGATTTGCATGAGGTTGAAGCGGAGAATGTGGCATAACGAGTACATTTTGTTGAGAAGTTTCGGAGGTGAAGTCAAAAAGTGGTTTTAGAGCCTTGCACGGACTTAATTGGCACTTTACGGGAGTTGCACACACACATTTTTGAATAGGTGGGAGGTAAAAAAGAACCCACTCAAATTAAATACCGGAATACGAAAATATTAAGAGAAATGTGGGTGAAGCGTGCAAGACTATTGTTTAAGATTCAATGTTGTATATAATGCTATCATTAACTTGAAGCCTCTGAATTTCCGGATGGTTTTGACGCGACATGGCATATCGGCTACGTGAAAGAGACCCATCCTCACTTGAAGAAATGTAGAAGATATCGGTAAACGTTGAAGCTAATCTTACACGGCTAAAAGAGCACGAAAACGGGCGAAAAAGTCAACCCAAAAGAAGGCCTCTCCTTTAGATAACAAAATGGACACTGCGATCGGAACAATGGAAAAAAATGGTTGATAGGTTAACCATTGCAGATAGACTTGAGCCTCAAATAAGAAATATGAATTTTAGAGGGCATCAGCCCCAATTCAGAATCAAACAGAGAGATCAAAGAGTGCAGGACCAAGCAGCGCCACCACAACAGCAGATTAAAACACCATTGCAGTAGAACTACGTGCAAGGGACAGACTCAGATGACGATGATCCTGTGATTGAGGCCAATCACTTTTTCACAGCTGATGGTGCGCCCATTTTCCTCAAAGAAGACGAAGAATACACAGTGGCAACTCCAGGCATTCAAAAAGACTAGAATTTCATTTTGGCCAATGACAGTGTGTTGGAAGAAGAGTCTGATGACTACCAGAGAGGGTATATGAATGCTCTGTCTGCTCAGCAAAGGTAGTACTCTTTAAGGAACAAAGACGTTACGATCAGTCCCATTCAAAAGAGGAAATAGCTCCAAGTAAAGAACAATGCACAGAAGAAAGGAAAAGAAATGGCCGATCCTTCCCCCAACAAAGCACTAACAGCTATTAATACAGCAAATGAAAAGAACCAGTTGAGCACAGTAAAGGAGAAAACAGAGAAAAGAGACCTTCCAATTAAAGAGGTAGAAAAATATCCCTCCTTCAATTTAGAAAATGAAATTTCTAAACTGAAAGTGTCTATGCCCCTCACAGAGTTGGTGAAGAATAGTGTATATAAAATTCAGGTGTCTAAAGTCTTGCAAATAGATTCTATTTCTAATATGGTTAATGTAGAAGATGACTACCCTGAACTTATTTTTGGTCTAGTCACAGAAGAATCTGAAGAAAATGAAGTCCCTCCCTTTTACCTGAGTCTTAGATTACATGAGTTCATCTTGCATAATGTTATGTTGGACTTTGTAGCCTCACATAATTTGATGCCCAAAGCTGTCATGGAGAAGCTATGCCTTGAAATTACTCGAAAATACCATGATTTGTATTCTTTTGACTCAAGTAGGGTCCATTGTATTGGTCTTATCAAAGACTTGGTAGTGTCTTTAGATCAAATTCCAGCAAAGAATGTCTTGATGGATGTAGTTGTTGCTGATGTCCCACCAAGGTTTGGAATGCTTCTATCCAGGTCTTGGGGTGAAAAACTCAAGGGAACTATGCAACTTGACTTATCTTATACCACTATCCCTGTATTTGGCCAGTTGAGAAAGTTATATAGGGAAAATACAATGAAATATATGATTACTAGCAAAGAGAAGACAGTAAACCATCCCATTAATTCTATCCACACAGATTTAGAATCCTTTATCTTGTATTCTGATGGTGGTTTAAATGATGATAATGTTCAGTTGGTGCAAGTAGATGAAATACCTGATATTTCAGAGAATTTCAGAGAAGTCCTCAAACAGGAAAAATACAAAGCAGCAAGCACTTCTGAGTCTCTTGCCTTCCAGTAGCAAAAAGACAGTGAACAGCCAGAAATCAGCCAAGGTAAAAAAGAGAAAGAAACAAAATTCCAGCATCTACAAGAAGAAGAAGAAGGCCTTTGGAGCATGGATTTTGATGGAGCTATTGGTAAGGATGGAGCTGGTATTGGAATATGGATTAGGAGCCCTATTTTCCAACCTGAAAGGGCTCCCAAAAATGTTAGAGTATGTGCTTATAAGTTGGCTTTTGATTGCTCTAACAATGAAGCGAAGTATGAGGCTTTGATTGCAGGTCTCAAAATTTTGAAGAAGCTGAATGCAAAGAGGATTTATGTGTATGGTGACTCCGAGTTGATAATCAAATAGGTGAAAGGAGAATCCCAAGAAAAGCATCCGAGATTGAGGGCATACAAAAATGCAGTCCTGGATATCTTGAAGACATTCCCTGAGTACACTTTGACAACAGTACCCAGGATGCAGAATCTCATTGCTGATTCTCTTGCCACTACTGCAAGAAACCTGAAGATTCCGATGAACTCCAACAACAAGTTTGAGATCTATGTCAAGCATAGGCCTGCTGTTCCGGACAATTTAAGGTATTGGTAGGTGTTTTGGGATGATAACGAGATTAATGCATTTTTGCAGGGTGATGGAAAATTCAAGGACACTCCAATAGAAGGTGAGTATGAGGTTGATGATCAGGAGTTGGAAGCAAACCAGATGGACATATTGCAGCTAAAGGATAATGTGATTCCTAGAGGTATCATACCTCTAGAGGAGATTTCTGATCAGGATGATGTTGCAAAGAATCCAAGCTTGGTGCCCACTGAGAAAGGAGTTGAAGATGTGAATCTTGGAACAGCTGACCAACACAAGTTTGTGAAATTGTCAAAAGCATTATCCCCTGAGGTAAAGGAGAAGTATGTTAAGTTTCTTTCTGAATTTTCTGATGTGTTTGCATGGGATTATTCAGATTTGAAAGTATATTATAAGAACATAATCCAGCATACTATTCCTATCAAGCCGGATCAAAAGCCTTTCAGACAGAAGCTGAGAAAAATCAATCTGAAGCTACTGCCATCCATTGAAAAAGAGGTAAACAGGTTGTACAAAGCAGGTATCATAGTTCCCATTAGATTTTCTGACTGGATTTAAAATTTGGTCTCGGTGCGTAAGAAGACTGGAGAGATAAGATTATGTATATATTTTCGAAATTTGAATAAGGCATCCTTAAATGATAATTATCCACTTTCGAAAATGGACCATATTCCACAGAGAGTAGTTGGAGCATCTAGGATGTCACTACTTGATGGCTACTCGGGCTACAACCAGATCTTGGTGCATGAGAAAGACCAAGATAAAATTGCCTTCACAACACCCTGGGGAACCTTTTAGTCTGCTAAAATGCCATTCAGACTGAAGAATGCTGGAGCTACTTTCCAACGTGCGATGGACATTGCTTTTGAAAATGAAAAAGATATTTTTCTTGTTGTTTATTTGGATGATTTGACAGTTTTTTTAGGATCAGATGATGAGAATTTGCACCATTTGAGAGTTTTTTTTCAGCGTTGTAGGAAGTTTGGGATTTCTCTCAATCCCAAAAAGAGTCTCTTTGCCATGGATGAAAGCAAATTTCTAGGTCATGTCATCTCTAAAGATGGCATCCACATTGATCCGACTAGAGTGGAGGAAATTCAGCTCATAGATCTTCCACGAAATAAGAAAGAGATTCAGGCCTTCAATGGTAAGATGAAATTTTTGCGCCGGTTTATACCTAATATGGCTGAACATTTGAGAGAGATGACCAATATGTTGAAGAAGGACATCACTGTTAAATGGAGCGAGGAGGCTATCCAGTCATTCAATCTAGTAAATTTTGCTTTGTCCAATGCCCTAGTTTTGATCAGTCTTGACTATACTCAAGATTTTATCATATTTTCGTTTGTATCTGAGCATACTATGGCTGTTGTTTTAATGCAAAAGAGAGATGAGGTCGAAAAGCCAATTTCCTTTTTTAGTAGGACTATTAGAGATGCTGCTTTGAGATATAATATTATTGAAAAATAGGCATTGGCACTTGTCAAGGCATTGAAGGATTTTAGGATCTATATTCTACATTCACACACTATAGCATATGTCCCTAATGCAGTAGTAAAGGATGTGTTGATGCAAACAAATCCAGAAGGTTGAAGAGGAAAATGGATAGCATCTATGTTGGAGTACGACTTGGAGATAAAACCTACGAAGTTGATCAAAGGCCAAGGCTTGGCGAAATTGATGGCCCAATCAAATATGTGTGCCCTGGACATAAATCTCATAACAGCAGTAGCAGAAGATGAAGATGAAGGTTTTCTGGTTTCTATTTCAGATATTTTTCTGCAATCCTCATGGTATTCTGATATTGTCTATGTCCTTCGGCATTTGTCACCTCCTACTGGCATGTCTAAGAGTAAAGGTAGATCTCTGAAGCTTAAATTTTCAAAATATTGTATTTTAAACAATGCTCTATATTGGAAAGATCCAGGAGGTGTTTTGCTCAATTTTCTGGTGGAAGAAGAAGCTCAGAAAGTAATGCATGATTTCCACAAAGGTGATTGTGGTGGTCACTTGTTTTGGAAGACTACATCTAAAAAAGATTTGAGAGCCGGGTATTATTGGCCCACATTATTTTCTGATTTATATAAAACAATGATGAATTGTCATGAATGCCAAATTTTCCAAGGAAAGAAGAAATTGCTTCCGCTTCCTTTGAAACCAGTTTCAGTGAACGCGCCCTTTCAGCAGTGGGGGATCGATTTCATAGGAGAAATTCATCCCGCGTCCTCAGCACAACACCGATGGATATTTACTCGGATAGATTACTTTACGAAATGGATCGAGGCCGTCCCAGCAAGGCCAGCAACTGACACGGTAATTATTCAATTCCTTGAATAGAATATTTTATCTCGTTTTGGCTGCCCATGTAAGATTGTAACAGATAGCGCAACAGCGTTCCGATCCAAGAAGATGATAGATTTATGTGACAAATATAATATTGCATTGGGCCATTCCACAACACATTATCCACAAGGCAACGACCTAGTAGAGTCATCGAACAAATCGTTGATAAATATAATTAAGAAAATGTTGGAGGCAAACAAAAGAAATTGGCACTGAAAGCTCATTAATGCACTGTGGGAAGACAGAGTTAGCAGTAAGAAATCAATAGGTATGTCACCTTTTGAATTAGTTTATGGAACTGATGTTGTCTTTCCCACATCTCTTACAGTCCCAGTTATGAGATTATTGCAATAAGTTTGCAGCGAAGATGATGACAACCAGTGAAGGATCAATCAGATGATCCACCTTCAGCAAACAATAGAAGAAGTCTCACAGAATCGATTCAGTTGCAGGAGAAGATTAAAAATATCTATGACCGAAAGACTAAAGCAGAAAAGTTTCAGCTGGATGATGTAGTGTTGAAATGAGATGCAAAGAATGAAGACAAAGGGAAGCACGGTAATTTTGACAACCTTTGGAAAGGGCCATACAAAATTTCAGCATACAAGGGACAGAATGCCTTCTTTCTTTCAGAAATGGATAGCCAAGATTGCCCTGGAGGAGCAGTGAATGGTAGGATTTTGAAGCACTACCATTGTTGAAGACAATGGATCAGAATCTATGTCATCATCATTGTATATACCATTTTATTCTTGATCAGAGTTCAAGTACGAATTCATTCAAGTTTGGGGCCCGAAGTGAAGGCTATAAAACTTGTATGATATGAATATGGTTTGGTTTTATTTCAGTTTTCAGTCTTAGTCTTGAGTCAGAGTCATTTTCATTTGTGTCATTTTTCAACATTTTTGACTCCATGCCCAATGGATAAGGCTACTTGGTCTACGGTGTTCTTGGCACCTCCAAGGAGCTACCATCCCCATTGGAGCCAATGTTAGTGTTAGTCTAGTCATACTGCCATCAGTGATCAAAACTGCTCTTTTGCATTTGCATATTAGGAGTCTCATACCAAATAAATTTCATCATTCCATTAGGTCATGGTTTCATTGATGGCAGTAATTTTTCATCATTTTTCCCTCATGAGGTACTTGTTGATTCTCCTTTCTATTGTCCTTGGTCATGAGTCACTTTCACTTTCAAAACATCATGTCATTAGGTCATAGGATGGGTCTCATTAGTTCCTAGGGTCTAACCATGGTCAAATTAATGAGTCAAATGTCAATAAATATCAGCAAGGGCATGAGGAAGTTAATAAACTCAAAGTCACAGCACCTCGAAGATCAAAGAGATATTTTATTCAGCTTGATGTAATTTTCACCTCAAAACCATGTTTTGAGGTGAAAACATGATGTTTTGCCTTTATTATCATTCATTATGTAATTTTATGTCATCATATGTAATAAGTCACAATTCAGAAGTTGCCATCTCCACAAAGTCATCACCTTGCATTCTGAGAAGTTTTCCACAGCATGTTCAGTGCTAAATCATCTTCCAAACAGATCCATCAGAAAGAGCCCGGAAAGAGATTTCCAACGGTATATTACACTCTTAAAACTGACTTTTGGATTGAAATTTATGCTTAAGTGAAGTAAAAGTCCCCTATTTCCTCAAACTTCCCCTATTTCCTTTTTTTCCCCTTAAACTTTATGTTTAAAGTTTATATTTCCTTCTAAAATCCTTTCTTTTCCTCCCTCCGATTTTAAAATTGCATTATAAAATTATTTAAAACAAATATGCGATTTTTTCCTTAACCACTTCCCCACCATGCTTGAAACATTATAATATAAATCAAAGGGTTATATCATATAAAACCCGTTGTTCCAAACCACTTCCCCACCATAATTTGTAACAAAAATTTATAACAAAGTTTCATATAATATAAACCTCACCACCTAAAGTCCCTCTCTATCACAATTGCAACATTTTTATCGCATGCCCCGATTGGCCCATCGCCCAAACTTCTGATGCGATTGTATTAAACGGCTTCCGATGGAAAACTTCCAATGGAACCCTTCCGATATACATCCTCGCTATTGATTTAAATAATGATCCAACGGTCCAAAATACCATCGGTGCTTCTGATTTTTCCACTCCTGATTGTGTACCTCCGATGGCCAAACTTTTATTGGCCCCACCCGATGTGATCCCGACCATTGATCCAATCGTCGATTGGACGGCTCATATGCGATCGGGCCATCGCAATCGGCGCTTTCATAAGGCCCTCCCCGATTGATATCCTCCTATTACACGCCCACTGTTGATCTTTCCCCTCTGATTCGACGGCTCATAGCCCATCAGACCTTTCCAATCGCGTTCCCACTTCGCTCCCCTTTCAACTCTCGATTTTGATTGACCCTGGGCCCACCTCATAAAATTCTGCCCGTCTATAATAAAAGGCCTTTCCCTTGGTTTGAATTGAAATTTGATTTTATTTCATTTATACAAAGGCTTTCCCTCCTCCCAATCGCATCAGAAGTTTTTGTTTGGCACTGTCACATAACATATTACCATGTTTCATTGTGTATCACCTCCCCCCTCTGATCCCTATTGCGATTAATTTTTTAAATGCATCGCACAACATATAACAAGGTCCTGTTGTATGTTATATTCCCTCCGCTCCGTCCATTCCGATTGCAATCATAATGTGGATCTCACCTCCTTGCCCTTCCCTTTTCCATTCAAAATTAATTTTTTCGCTTCACCGAAAGCATAATTTCATCTCAGTTTTATTTCAAACAACATTTTATTGAAAGTCAGTTTTATTCAAACGAATAATGGAAATAAAATCAAACAGTCAGTTGGCCGAGAGCTAAATAAAACAAATATTTCTATAGCAGCGTAAGGATAGGGATTTTCTCCTCAAATTTCCTATTTATCATTCAATAGCAAAATTGTAAATCTTCCCAAGTAAAGCAAATGTAATATTGTTCCTTATTTAGGGCAAACTATTAGATTTCTTTTCTATGATTAGTTTTCAGTTCTTCAGCTGTCAGAACAGCTCCCTTTTCTGTGGATCTATGTTCCCACATTTCAGTGTATTTAATGTAATTGTACACATTTGTAAAAAAAAAAAAAAAAGTCTGAAGTCAGTAATCAACAGTAGGGGAATAGTGTGGGAAAACACTCTACGCTCCATTATACAGTTTGTCAGGGATTAATAAGAGATGCATCTCTGATTTGTGGGATCCATGTGGTATGAGATTTAGCATTTGTTTTTCTCCTTTTTTTCATATGTAAATTGTTATGTTTCACCTCTCATCCATAAACATTTCCTTTTGAATGCTTTCAAGATAGAAAGGTAGGATCCATTTTATGCCCTGCCTTGGGAAATCATTCATACTCTGTGTTTTTTCGTCTGTTTGAAAAGGATCCATTTATTGTGCCCTTTTCAACTTCTCACCAGTCTTTCCATCCCACCTTTATTCAACTTTGATTGCTAAATGTTTTTCCTATCTTGCCCCATGAAATACCCTGTGTCCTGATTTAATCCCCCAGTTTCAAACTGTCCCATTTATTCCACACATCCCTAAAATTCATTCATTTTATTAAAACCTTTTTCCATAATTTTATCTAGCCTAATATCGGATCATTATTTGCATTTTATTGAATATCCATCTTTACGGAGAGAGCCCTCTCCTGTCCTTGTAGGGCTAGCTACAAGGCTGAGCGTGGTTTAGTTGTTACCCTGTTTTTCCCTTTTCAACCTGGGGTCCAATTCGTGTGCTAACACTCCCAATATGGGAGGTTATAAAAGATAGATTTTATTTTCATCCCATGGGAAATTTCTCAACATAAGTGTCGAATAATTATGGATCATCGAACATAGGCTCCCCATTTTAATCGAACATTTCCATGAAATCCTTCTCCTTCTCTCTCTCATATGCTCTAAGCCATTCAGTTGGTGTCGTTATTGGAGGCCTTTGGGTTCTCTCTCATTTACCATTGAAAGCGAATGTTGCTCTTCTATAAGGGTGTTCTTATGGGAGGAATGCCTTGGAGTAGTCATACACTAGCTTTCGTAGGTCGTTGTACCATCTACCTTTCGAATAAGGTCCACAAAATTTACATCCAAAATACCATTTTGTTACAAGACCTGTGAAATTATTGTATACAATATGCATGGCACGTTAAAGAATATCATTAAGATCAGAACAATTACAACCAATTAAATAACTATATGCGAAAGAATAGTGTTACATATATAAACAAATCAATAAACATGTAATTTACCAAAGCAAACTCCTAAGCCTGGATAATCATGTGTCGTGTAAGCACATATGCCATACAACGTAAAACTCCTCTCTTCTGCTATGGGTCTTAATACATCGTATACATTTATCCCATCCCATAATTCCTTCAATTCATCTACCAATGGTTGTAAGTAGACATCCATATTCTTCACTTGTCTTCTACCAGGGACTATGAGAGCCAACATAAGCTGTTCATTCTTCACGGAAAACCATGGGGGGATATTGTTATTGATCACTACTACAGGTCAAATAGAATAGTTGGTGTTCTAGAGGGAATATGGGTTGACGCCATCCATGGCTATGCTGAGTCATAGACTTTGTACTTCATCCTTGACATTTTTGGGCCATGTTTCCTCTATATGCTTTGTTGGGGCCCTTGTTTTGAACACTTGTTTTGAATATTTCTTAGTTTGAATAAAGAACAACTTTTTGGGGTTGCGGAACGACACATGGCAGCCATAATCGAGTCACAACTACGGTGAGTAGCGGGAATACTGAAGTTGCGAAGGAATAGGAGATCGCTGAAGAAAACAGATGCATGAGTACAGACAAAGAGAATATACAACAGAAAACGGAGAGCAGAACACACAGACAACAAGAGAGAAGCCGGAAGCAGCTGAAGAAGAACGCAAGAGGAACTAACAGTTGCGACGGCGGGTGAATAAATAGCTGTCACCCGGCTGAAGGAAGGGACGAATGCAGAGCAACTGAAGGAGATCGAGCGGATGCTGTAGAGGGAACCTAGGCCGAGCATGATCTCTCTATAGTTCCAAGGTTTCTCTTACCTACCTTTTTGTTCTATGAGATGTCTGTAACAGACTTGTAAGCTCTTCCTGTGAAAGCGATGTAACTATGGGCTTGGCTGAAGATATCAATATACTTGCAGGTTGTTGTCTTATTGTGTGAGTCACATGCATGCATGATGGTTGTGATGGCTTAAGATTTTATTTGCTTAATACCTGTACTCTCTCTAAATGTTCTTGCGTATATATTGACGTTTATGCAATCAATTATATGTTAATCATGAGTTGTGGATCCTTTCCCCTCTATCAACCTATTCCCCTTCTGCATGTGGTCGCGGCACGCCTCAGGTGAGACTCTTTGCTCCCCGGAGTAGGGTGACAATTCTGGCGTGGTTCTAGACTACAACGGATTCCCTTGTTGGCCCCAAC
The DNA here is from genome assembly GCA_034641835.2 of Pinus albicaulis. Lineage (NCBI taxonomy): Eukaryota > Viridiplantae > Streptophyta > Pinopsida > Pinales > Pinaceae > Pinus > Pinus albicaulis. The sequence continues at coordinate 95,288 of JAXQQM020076248.1, forward strand.
CCCTGAACCTGGGTCTTGTCTGCAAGACTTGTTTCTTCGCCAACATGCTTCATGGATATTGAATTTGTTGGGATTCACATAACTCCCAACTCACTTCTGTATGAGACATGGCATCCCTGCAACATAGCTAATTCTTTGCAAAGAAAGAGCCTTTGAATCATTGGGATTATAGGCATGTGCCTCAATATCTTAAAAGGAGGACCACATGATTTACCCTTCTTTTTTTATTCATCATACTTGTCATGCCCACATTTCAGACATGTCTCTTTGTCTTCATATTCTCCACTATATAGAATACAATCATTTGGACATGCATGACATGATATGTACTCAGCACCCAAAATTTTCAACAATTTCTTTGCCTCTTCGCAGCTACCGGGCAAGACATTATCACTCGGAAGAACCTTATATTTAAATAAACTGTATTTGGTCATGGAAAATATTAAATGTACATTAATGCTGATATAATTATTAACGTTCATAAATTGACCATTTGTAATGTTCATTATGTGATTATATTTCTCAAAATATAAGGGAGGATTTGATGGTAATACCTCAAAATTTCTGAGAAACATGTATTTAATAAGCCAAAATTTTCTTTCAAGTTGTACAGTAACATCATTTTCCCCAAATGGGTAGACTTTGACTGACCACTAGGTCTAAAGATAGGGGTGGTGGAAGCAAATTTAAGGCTTTTAAGAAAGGTATCAATGATATGAGCATCATCCCCTAGCTGATCATCATCCTGGAATGCATCTAACAACATTGTCTCCATGGCAGTTGTATCTCTTAATTAATCATCCATGCCAACCTCTATTTGATTGCCTCCATTGCCAGCTTGTGAAGAACTACTATTGTTGTAGTCATTCATAATTGGTGAATCTAGACATAGTGGGAATTGAATAGGTGGTTGATTCAACCATTCTTAGTATCGTTCCTCTTCGATTTTTTCTCTTAATTCAACCTTCTCTTGATTTGACATTTTCGTAGGGTGCAATGGAAGATGGTAGGTAGGTCGCTCATCATCACTAGAATCCTAATAATTTCAAAAAAAATATTTGAACATGATTAGTACAAAATCGATGATATCAATTAGTAAGCACGTCGACAACGCATGATTAATTGGCTAATTGATGTTGAAATTATTACATTAATATATCAAACAATTATTATTACCATCATTTTCCCATGATTATGGCTAGAGGATGCAATGTTACAATTGGCAGGGTGAAGCGGTTGTCTAGTTTCATCTACCAAATACGCCTTATGGTATGTTGCTCCTGATAAGAACTTCTGATGTTTTGGAGTTGTTTGAATCTTTTGTGCATCTGAACTCGATTATGAATCTGCATGAACCTGCAAATTTGTATACATTAATTTTATTCATTTGATTGACACGGATAAAAAAAAAAAAAATAGATAATGAAAATATAAATAAAATCTGAAGTAAATATTACGTCTAGAGATGGATAGGGAGAACTCTGCGATGGACTTTAAGAAATATTATGGAACGAGTTGGAATTTGAAGAATTTTCCATTTGATATAATTATGATATTTTATCCTCGCATTTGAGCAAAATCAACAATAAATTTTGGTGTACACACCTAAAAGTAATTTAGGTGCCTTAAAAATGGACTTATTGTTATCGGTGCTAATGTATATTATAGTTAACCGCACCGGTGCGTTTTAGTTACTGTGCACTAGTGTGGTGTTATTAACTGATGCACCAGTGCGGTTAGTTAACAAACGCATCGAATATCCAAAAATAAAAAAAGCGCAACTTTATTTCTTTGAAGTAAAAAAAAAGCAGTAAATTGAAAAATGGGCGGCAAATTATTTTCAAAAATCTAATTTCATAAAAAAGTTCTTTAATTAGTAAAATCTATTCATTATTTCATTATTTTTGCAAAAAATTTCATGGAGGGATTTTCACGGGAGACATACCTCTAGCAAGAGAGCATGAGAGCACTGTGGAGTAGCAAAATACTTTCAAACAACAACACTATTCATAGAATCTGAATTTGAAACATCTGGTGATTCGCACAAAAACCCTGTAGTATAGTAAAATTGTTAAATTTTACTGTAATAATTTTTATTTTTATAGTTTCTGTTGGATTTAATACATGCATAGTAAAAAATAATAAAAAATAAAAATAAAAATAAAAAAACCATTCTTACGTTAAACGCTTGCTTCTTCTTGTTTATGTGACTTCACAATTAGGGTTTTTCATTTTAGATTTATAGGGTTTGTATTTCTATATATATAGGCGTATGACATCTAACCTGCGGGACCACTTACAGAGTCGAATCCCAATCCATGTTTGCCCTTGCATGATTTTTTTTAAAACGATTTTTTTTAATTGGTGTGCCCCGTTTAAAATAGCGCACCAGGCGTGTACTGTTTGATAAAAACATTTTTTTATTAATCTATGTATGTGTTAATCTGTGCACTGATTAACATATAACGCATCAGGTCTCCTTGTTAACAGAGAGCACCGTACGATGTTTCGATTGTTTTAGAGGTGTATTTATAAGAATCTACCGCACCGCCTTCGGTGCGCAATGTTTAAAAGGCACATCGTTTTCTTGAATTTTTTTATTTGCTTGAAAAGTATGTGATTTATTTATAAAATATCTTAATGAATGGTTTGGTATAGGTTTCATATTGATAAATAAATGTCTGACAAGAGATCAAGTAATAAAAATACTGTGAGCACATCGAGAAAAGCAAACAATGCAAGTTCTTTGTAAACTCTTTACAAAATTATTATTTTTGAACTATATATGTAAGTTTAACTAATATGTATTGTTTATTGTGTATCATGCAGAGCCACAAAATGATGAAACTCGATAATATTATTTCTGATATAAGACTAGAAGAGGGTAAAATCTTGATGGAAAAATTGTAGGAGGATGAATGAGGTGAATGAAAAAATATTATCGATCCAATATGAGTTTCTTTTTTGAATTTTCATTAATAATATACTTAAAAATATTAGATAACATGTTTCAAAAAATCTATTAATTCACATATGTTTAATGTTCTACAGGGACCAACAATGAAGAAAATGAATGTTGTTCCAAGAAAAGAAAAAAAATAGAACATGCAAATGAAAATGAATTGCTTCTTAGCTCATTTGGAGTGGTGTTGGAGGTTAACGAAAGGGGGAAATTTTTTTACAAAAATTTGGGAGATCTAGTGGAACGAATGTATAGACGTTCTTTCCCCTTACAATACAAAAATCAATCTAATGATTCCAAGAACCAAATTTTATTTAAACTACAGGATGAGTTTCCAAAGAATTTGTCAATGAGACATGTCAGACTTTTAATAGCAAAAACGTACAACAAAAAAGAAGCAATGAAAAAACAATATTCCTTTAAATGTTTTTCTATAATTATATGTATATTTTACTAGAAAGAAATCATTTATAAATATCACTTTTGTTATATTTACTTTGCATATCAATATAAAAATTAAATTTTTTATTGTCATGTTACATTTTTAGAAATATTATGAAAATATCAAAGGATGAATGAGCTGATATCAAAAATATGCCAGTAGGAATGTCCAAAAAGGTGTACAATGATATGGTCAAAGAAATGGACATAATTGTGTCGCACGAGGAGCCATCTCAACAACAACATGCTTCAGAGATAATATGTAATCATTGAATTTTTCGAGTAGGTACAATAAATAAACAATTTAGCATTAAATATTAATTTTCAAGTATTTTCTTGCAGAAAATAAAAGAAAATGGAACCCATTCAGCACATAAAACAAAACAAGAAGGAAGAAAAGGGTTGATATCTATGTTTGTGAGTAATTGTTACTTCCTTATAACAACTTAAATAGATTTCATTTTTGTATATTTTAAGTTTTTTTACAACAATCGTCATTGGATGTCTTCAAACAGGTGCTAACATACAAAGAGGAACCATCAAAAGAATTGATTGACATTGGATTAAATATGGGTTGTCAGTATATGTTGGCATATCAGAAATTAATTATGGAATTTGTAAGCATCTATCTTGTTTTATTTAGCTCCATCTATAATTAATAGAACAAAAAAATCTTTTATATTAAATATATGATTTGTTATCGGGTATAAAACTTGTGGAAAACAAAGTATGGAACTGCGCAAACAAATGAATTGTTGAAAGATGACATGAAATTAGGTTTTGAAAGAATGTTTATAGTTCATTAGTCAATTCTTGATATGGTACATTTCTTTTCGATTTACATTTATTATTTAATATTGCAATTTTAATTATTCTCACCAATGTATATACACTCATTACAGTTTATTTTTATGTTTGTAGATGAAACTTGAAGAAGAAGAAAACAATCAACATAGTGAACAAAACATTCCTCAAAATAACCCAATTCATGGAAGTAGATCGAGCAGTGACAACAATTCCAACGAAGAATGATGATCAATATTGTTTGGATATCAAAGTAAGGCATTTTATTTTTTGAAATATTTTTCTGTGACATCAGACATTTTGTTTAATGTAATGGACATAGTGTCCCAATTGAAATACAAAGGGATACCAATAACTGTCCCATTTTGTATGACAAATAGTGTCTTATTCATATATATATATAATAAAATACTTTTTAATTTATTCTATTGCATTCTCCATTATCGCTGTGAAATGTTACATCACTGATTAAATATATGGATGATTAAATACTATAATGAAGAGATGCGAAATCTGATGATATGATATAACAAATTAATCCAAACATCACATTCAAATACGCTAATAAAAATTTAATTGATATGAATAATGTTATAACATATGTGTCGACTTTTGATGAATAATGAATTTTAAAAAATCACAATAATTGCACTATCACACGTCGATGTTTCTAAAAAATACAAAATGAACACAGGTGAGCCTTATTTACTGCACACTGGTGCGTTTGTATACTAATGTGCACCAGTGTGTTTCTACGACCTATGGGCACCGCACAAATGCCAATACCAATTAGAATGATGGGTGTGCTTTATCGACGACTACCACCCGGGCGGTCCGATAGGCATTGCATGCACCGGTGTGGTTTGCCTTTAATGCATCGGTGCATTTTTATAACTTAATGACCCGGTGCATTTTATCACCTAGAGGGCCCGGTGTGGTTTTACACCTTCACGGCCCGGTGCATGCACCCTCCATCGGCCCGGTGCGAGTGGATGATTGACACACACCGGGTCGTTGCTAAACGCTTCGGGGTGTCCGAAATTCGTTTTCCATCTTGGTGCTTGGTAGGTTTACAATACTGATGTGTTCACGGTAAAACATATCGATGCGTTGACACCTAATGTGCGCACCGATGAGAAAAACATCCGTAACAACCTCTGACTGTGCAGTTTTTTTTAATTGTGTTGAAATTCTGTTAGAAGATTCGCCAAAACCTCCATTACCAAAAATGGATGTTGTAGCAAATGTTTTTTTGAAAATTTTGGTCAATTTTATAACAATAAAAACCTCCTTTATAACCTCTTCTAGAGGGTATTTTCCTTGTAGTGTCTAAGTCCAAAATTATTAAATAGATTATTATCATGAAATTTGGGATTTAATCCTACCTTTCTAGATTGAGTTTATTCCTCATAGTTAGGAGTCAGTTTAGGCCTAGTTGGTTGAGAGATTCTCTCTGACTAGTTAGGCTCCTAGATTAGTTTGTGGTTGAGATATTTTCTCAACCAAAGTGTCCAAGATAGACGCATTATCTTGAGACAAACTTCCTCATGTATTTATATGTATCATAAAATTATTTTAATAATGAGAATGTGAGAGTACAGGGAGGCTCTCAAGCCTTTTCCGCTATGTCTGGGTATTCATGTCTCTGTTATGTTTTTATGTGTTTTATTTAATATCCTTCACCCAAGATATTTTTCAACCAATCATATACTACCCAGTTAATGTTTAGTTTCAGATTCTTTAAGGTTGTTGGACTTGTCACTCCTCAAAGTCTTGTTGGCTAGTGATATTATGCCACCTGTCAGCCTCTTTTGGTCCATGACAACCACAAGTATTCCAAGCAATAATTGTCTTTCAACTTTGGAATGTGTGTCCATGACCCAGTTCATGAAGGAAATAACCAAGGGGGGCTATCACAGCACCGTTGTCGATCAAATACTTGATGGTGGAAATGATGGCCTAATATGTATATCATCGGTGATGTTATGAGTTTCATCGATGGGGACATTCAAATCGGCCCATTTGAAAATTCTCTTGCCCTTAAAGATCGAATTCCTTCAAATCATCGACACTCCTGTTGGTCATGGAGACACTACCAAGGTTGGTGTTGCCAACCTGTGCTACAATATGGGAGGTGAGATCATTCTCAGAGGTGAATAGGTTGGAAACGAGGTTGAATCCAAATCTAGATTTGACCTCCAACAAGGGAAAGGAGGCAACAGAGTTGGCGAACAAGCAAGGAGGACCAAGATCTAGATCCAATGGCAAGGTGGGACATGGGAGGAGAAATGATCTGTTATGACATAGCTTACAAATTTGGTGTCAAGGCATTTTGATCGAGCATTATAGTAGTTGTGGTTGTTGAGGCCACTGTTAATGATTTAATAAACCTTATTTGTTATCAATTTTATAAGCTATTTTTAAGTCCAAATTGTTTAGAATATGGCAAAGATATTTTGAGATCAATAATTTGAGTCATGAATTCTCTAAATCTCAAGTGCCCCAGGGGTTGTTTCATATTGTTGAATTCATATATGCAATCAAAAACACATTTAAAATAACAAAAGTTCATGATTTAATCAAAAATGATTTTTCCACATTCTAGTCAAAAATTCCAAAACATCTAATAGTTAGGCAACACCTTAAGACAACAAAATAACCATTAACCAAAACGAAATGACAACTAGGTTGATTTGTCATACGCTTCTGTAAACGGAGGTAAGTTGAAGGGATTTGAACCTTGAATCTTTTGGTACATAATGCTTCATTTTAAAAGCTCTTACCAATGAGCTTCCCCACTGGGGTTGATATTTTATTAATTTTTAATATAGCATTATTCATAATTATTATATAGTTGGTTTGCTTTATTTTTCCCTAAACAAAAATATTAATAAAAAAATAATTTTTTTGTTTGCTAGGCTATGTGAGTCGTGAAATGATTGGCATACCTAACATATGGCTTGAGTAGCCACTACCCATGAGTATCGAAGAGGTCAAAACCACTCAGAACCACTTAGGGAAGGTACCCTACCTGCACCACCTAAAGCAAGGAGTTTAGAAGGTGACCTTGGATTTTTAAGCAAAAAGGTGACCTTTATACCAAAGAGTGCTTTAATAGAACACCATGTCACTCTTTACTCTACACCAGTTAGTAATGAAAAAAAATAAGTTTATACATTGATTTGGGTATTGATTGAATTTAAATTTTTTATTTTAAAATATGAGTTATTTTTATTTTTAATATCAAATATATATTAATAATTTTATTACTAAAATAAGATTTTATTTTTTTATATTGAAATAAAAATTTACAATAGTCATAATTATTTTATAAATAAATTTAATATATATATATATATATATATATATATATATATATATAAACCAATGTATTAAAACATATTTATATTTGACCAAACTTTCAACTCACCAGCTTTATGTTTTTTTATGGGTGCATTAATAGTCTTATGTATTTTTTCATCACGTTAAAATGGGAAATTTAAATTTACTAAATTATAATAAATTAGGAAAATAAATAAAAAATCCAGATAAATCCGATAACCAACTCTATTTTATAATTTTTTTTAAATGCAAATTATTTTGACTGCAAAATTTACTTTGGTCCACCGAATTTTTGAAGTGCAAATTATTTTGATTGGAAAATTTGATCGTCTATAAAACCTAACCTTAAAGAGAAGAAAACAACAATTTGAAAAAAATCTAGGCTACAATAAATAAAGTTGGCTCTAAAAAAACAAATGTTAGAATTCCAAATTTACATTTCCCTTCTTACCGCCTTCATACGATGTGCCGATGGCCTGTCGTTGGCTATCAATCTATCAAATTTCATCTCCTTATCTCGGCTCGGCGTCTATGGATCCATGAAATTTTATCTTTCATCTGGGCGTTTGTAATGGCATAATCCTTTTTTTTTTAAGAATGAATGAATGATTGATATTTTACTATTTGAGATTAAAAATAGTTTATAGTTTTTTAATTTAATTTTTTAATAGTAGTTTTTTTTATTGAAAAGACAATGTTATGGAATTGATGTTAATATATTGCGAAATGTTTTTTCTCATTCTACTGTTTTAGAAGTGCAAAAAGTGCATACTCTTTCTTCCTAAGCTTTTTTAGGTCTTTTCAATTGTCACTTTTCACACCCAAATTGATGTGATTGATGTGAGTTAGTTCTTAATTGAGCAATAAGAATCTTTGCTAACTCCAATGTAATCATTTTGTTGGAGATCACAAGTGGGGTTGAATTCTTCAACATAATACTTTTTCTTTCTACTCAACTATTTTCCCATATATTCTTATGGGGCATCTTTAGCACAAAATTCTTTAACTCCTTGCTATTTGTGGGACATGCATTAAGTTAAATATTCCATTTTTGCATCCATTTGTTGTTTTGTCTTATTCATAATTTCTTTCTTTCACTCAAATCTTCATTAATTTGCTCAATTCTTTTTAGATACCCTATAAAAAAAACAACACGAAAAAAAAAAACAACAAACAATGGCATAATCATTTCATTTACGGCTTTGTGCAACATAATAATAAGCTAACAATCGTGGCCTCTGATTACAAATTGTGCTTTTACATTTATCTCTCTATCATATCTTACTTGACTACTGAAACGAAATGCCTTAGGGAGCAAGGAATCCACACCGTTGACGAGATCAAGATCAAACTCAACTGCAGGGAAGAAATTACATTTTAAATAAAGTGTACGCCGTTCGGTTTTTGTGCTGTACATTGGCATCCACGAAGGACGAAGTCAAAAGCGTGCCCGAAAACTTCTGATGGGTACTTCTTGGTCGCCCCTACGCTCACCGGGCCGCCAGGCAGCCTAGCGGTCACTATTCGTCTATGGTGGCACACTGGATCTATAGCGTGCCGCCTGCTGCCTAGTGCCATAATGTGCAGTCATATAAGATTTATCTAATCACTCTGTCTTACTTAATTTTGACATTCAAGTGTTTATGTATGAGTGTTTTTACATCTTAGATATTTTAAAATTGATTTACTTACATTACTCATTTACATTACTAGTAGTTTTTAGTGTGACTTTTTGAAGGTTTTTATGGTAGCTTTTTTCGGTGTAATTTCTCTAAAATCCGTCAGAAATTCATTGAAAAGAGAAGTTTGATTGCTAACCTTGCACAATAGAAGTGCCTTAGAGTTTTTTGAGAGCGCTGAATCCATATATAGAGTCAAAAAACCAGTTTAAATAACAAAAACCAATATTTTACCTCAAATTTTTTCACCAGATTCCGACACCTCAAACTCCAAAAAATCGCACTAAAGGCAACTCCTTTACATTACTCATATTCTATTGTTAAATTTTATAAACAAACATTAATAGTTGAAACTATCAATTAATTTATGTCAAATCTTATGTGATCGTATGACTAACAATGTATCTGTAATATGCTTCAATAAAGAAATGACACCCTTTTGTAATGATGCTTGATAAAATGACAAACTAGAGTAACATACTTCTTAATATATGGAAAGAATGCCATAAAATAATATGAGCATAAACTTGATTATAATACCCATATCCATAAAATCCATAAAGGTGCATGACTAAAATATCCATAAACTCCATAAGCATAAAGGTGCATACAATGTATTATGAATCTCCATTTAAATACACATAAATGGACTTCAAGAGAACACTTTATTACTATTCAGCCGAAGGTAGTTTGACCATGCGTGAAGGGTGGGCAATCACACGGTAAAGTGGAATCGTGAGCTTGGCACTATATTAACACAGAAAATTAAAATGATGCACAATTCTCCCTTTACTGAAGAAATAAAATAAACTAAACCAGCTAGGGTGATCAGAGAAACCACCGACGTTGGGTTTGCTTACTAGGGTGAGATTCTCAAATCTCACCGAAGGAAGCTTTAGGATCTCACCTGAAATCCTCTCTTGAAAACTTATTAAAACTACTTTAGGCTATCAAAAATATCACAAAGAAAGATCCCAATTTGTATGCCCATGGAGTTTATCATTCCTCCTCCCTCTTTTATGAGCAGGCTGTTAAAAAAAATATGAGTAATCACAAATTCAAAACCATTTAAGAAAAATCTTGACAATACGCCCAGGGTCAAAGAAACAGCACAAAAGGAAAACCAGAAGCAATAAACTTATTCACTACTTTATTTATTAGTCTTCTACTATTGTGATTTGGTCGCAAAATAGGTAAACGGGTTGAGAAGTCCTGGATTGGTATCAAACAGGGAGCTTGATGAAATTTGTTGCATTTGTTGACATTTCTCACTTCGGTGATATTTATCACCCTAGTTGGATTTTTATTTTTTTAGTAAATTATTTTTATTGGGGGACATAAGTGAAGGGAAAATCATTTATAATTCTGTGGGTTAAATTTGTGAAAATATTTGAAGGCATGATTGACAAAATCGTATGCCTTTATGCTTATGGAGTTTATGGATATTTTAAACATGCACCTTTATGGATTTTATGGATATGAGTATTATAATCAAGTTTATGCTCATATTATTTTATGGAATTATTTCCATATATTAAGAAGTATGTTACTCTAGTTTGCCATTTTATCAAGAATCATTGCAAAAGGGTGTCATTTCTTTCTTCAAACGCTAATACAGTGGTATCGAGCCTCATCTTGGCAGGTTGTGGGATGCCAAGGAGAAAGTGTTAGAGATAATTTAGCAGGCCATAGAGACTAAGCTTCTTGAAACAACATCATTTCAACCAACTTTGGGATTCTAGGATCTAGCCCTCCTGAATCCGGAGAGGGATCTCTCCAATAAGTGCAAAGATGGATTTGTCTTTGAAGTTTGTGGTAATGATATTAGGCTAGTTATGAAGGCCAAGGGTTTTGTTTGTTTTTGGATGGTTGAGCATGAATACTGATTTGAGGGGAAAGTTCTAAGTGCAAAGAGTTTCAAAGGTGAAAAGTTGCAAGTGGATAGAACAGCTAGGTTAAAAGATAGATATAACGTTGGTTTTTAGTCCATTGGGCTATGGAGTCATAACAGGGATTTAATTGAACAACAACATTAAGAGTGATCCAAGGGGCAAGTCATCTATGTCACAAGATCATTGAGATTAAAATGATGGAATGGAAACAATAAAGTGTTGGAGGGGTGGAAACTGATAATAATTTCACAAGGGATTTATAGTCAGTCCAAACAAGAAAAATCCTCTTAAGTAACTGTTTAAAACCAACCAAGTGCAGGGCTAACCATTGACTTCTTGGGCAAGTTTGTATTAAAGAACGGCTCATTAATAAGCAGTCAATAATCACATTGGTATGAAGGTAGCAAACATAAGAAAGAAATGGTACCAACTTAGATGGAGATAAAGTACTTTTAAACCTAATGTACTTCCGGTAGCACGAGGAAACTTTAGAATGCCTTATTTTAAGGACAGAAGCTAGAGTAGGCAAAATACTTTCCTGGTTTAACACTTCAATAAAAAAATAAGGAAAATAACTTTCAAGAACAATGTTTAGAAAACCAACATTTAGGATGAGGAACTCCGGCCATTCCCTACTTTGCTTAAGTATGTTGAATCATTCTTAAATAAACAAATAAGAGGAAAAATATTAAGATAAAGATTTTTGAATAGAGAAAGGAAGTGATAAACATTCAATCCTATGTAAGATATTTGACACTAAGGAGAATAGTGAACAATATGGCATACATATAAGGAAAAACAAATAACAAAGAAAGGGCACTTCACCAGTAATATAGACCAGGATCCCAAGAAACAACTTGTTATTGATGTCAAACCAGTTACAGTCTTCAAGTCCAGTGTTTCAGTTCAGCAATCATCTTCACTATTCAGCCTAACTTATCTATTACAAACAGAGCTTCAAGGGCCAATGAATAATATTTACAATCAGAAGTTTCCAGCTCAATTACATAACAATGCTCAACAACGTAGTCAACCAACAGTTTCTCGTCTTCTACTGAGGTATTCATAGAAGAATGAGGAGGTGAGAACTAACAAAAGATCTCAAAGATCATTAATATAGAATAAATGACTTCTTGGTCCTTTGAGGGGCTGGATGGAGAAGTGTACAGGTGGACTACTGTATTAATGCTTACAATTATGAATTTTAAACTCGGTGGGAGCCCTATTTGACTTTGAGGCTCTGCATGCTGTGTGGAGTAACTCTGCAGATATTTCTGCATTTATTCCCTTGCAGAAGTAACTTCCCGGCTGCGCTGGAGGCGAATATCTTCATCTGATCAATAACTTCAGCCTCTGTGTTGAAATCTTTGAGGCACAGGTGGCATTTAGGGTAGTTGAGGAATCAATTGGCCTCAAATACAGCGGTGGAGGTCTTTTTTGCCTTTAAAACACTTATGATTCTCTTTTAATGGTGTTTTTAATCCAGGGAATTAGGATTTTGATAATCATTCTTAGCCGTAATTCCCCAGATTTGTCTTTAATCTTCATCAGCGATGCTTTTTCTTCAAACTTATACTCTTTAACTGTTCTTTTGAATAAAATAGTGTCTTGTTGATGTGCAGGGCCGCACATGGCTTTTATGGTATTGGCGCCCATGGAGCATTTAATAAAACGTGAAAATAGAGCCCAGTGGGTGGTTCCCTTTTGATAACTCAAAAGCACAGAAAATGTCTTTCCCGGCCCTCGGCTTTCCTTCATTATACAATGGAAAACCATTAAAACACCTGCAAAACACAAAAACAATTAAGAAATCCTGCATTTTTTGGTATAACTGCTTTAGAAGGCGGGGAAGGAGCGTAGCCGTTGGATCTGGACACATGGACGGTCCAAATCTAATCGGGAGTTTGCAATCGGTGGGAGGAGAAAAAGGGGTGCGATGAAAATCTCCAATGCGATTGCGCGATCGGGAGGGTAGAGGCGATTAAGCGATGGTTGTTGATCTTAGAACGAGATCAACGGTGGAGATTGAATCGGGGGAGTCGCAATCGGAGGTCGGGGATATAACGCAGTGATTGAGAAAATGCGATGCGATTGAGAAATGGAATGCGACGAAGCACAGGCCGTTGATCTAAAGATTAGATCAACAGTGGAGAACAGATTGGGTGATCGGTGATTGGGGGTTGGAACATGACACAGCGATTTAAACTTTGTGGTGCGATTGAAGCCTTCGATGCGATGGAGCGATGGCCGTTTGATCAGCTTTCGATCAACGGCGGGGATTAGTTCTAAGAATGAAATGGCGGAAAACCCTTTTAATATATGGAAGCTCAAACTTTGGAAAAAAAAAAGGTTTTATGCTTTGGGGGGCGGAAAATATATAAAAGGTGGATAGGCGCTTGACTACGGGGCCTTTGGACTTTACGGAATATAATATGCCTCGGGGCGTATATAATACGAAGGGGCTAATCGCAATCGGGCCATCGGGCATGGTCTTTTTAATCTACCCATTGGAAAACTGCGATGCGATCCAGTGCTTGGGACTTCGACCCTCGGTCCTGGGCATAGGTCATATGAAACGGAGGCGGGGAAAGTTTTAACACACGAGACCCAATCGCATCGGAACTTTGATGCAGGTCTTTCAATCTAACCATTGTGTTTTCTCCAACTGCGATTGCGCGATCGACTCTTTTCAATCAACCCATTTAATTTATTTCAACATGTGACTTTAAGTTTTTAAGTTAAAACTTTGGATAAGTGGGTTTTGGGTTTTTACAAAGAAAAAATATCGATCGGGAGTGAAATATATAGGGGTTTAAGCGCCTGAGGTGGGCTTTATGGTTATATGGAAAATAATGTAATCGTGGGTTTTAGATTCAAAGGCTAATTGCAATCAGAGTTTTCGGAACATGGTTTAAGACTTGTGCACTTGTTTCTTTCCGATGCGATTAGCGCTCGGGGTCTTTAACACTTGGTTTTTTCAAAAGAAACATGATACCTGGAGTTATATTAAAAAGGGAGCCGATTGCATCGGAGTTTTTTGTGTAACGAAATATATGCGCTTATTTTATTTACTCCGATGCCGATAAGCGCCAATGGGACTAGTGCCTGGTTCCGGGGAAAGGGCATGTGGGGGAAGTGGTTTAGGACTTAGCCCAAAGGGGCTTAAGTCCATAGTAAAGACTTGTATTTTTTATGAATTTTTCATGGTTTTTTAGATGGAAATGGGGATTCTGAAATAGTTAAAAAGTGACTTTTTAACTATGGAAAGGGGGTTTTTATGAAGGGAAAAAAGGAAAACATGGAAAAATAGAGGAAATTCATGGGAAAAAGGAGCAAATGAAGGTCAAAAAGAAGGGAAAGGGAAAAAATGATGATTTTGCAGCAGTTTCTTCTCATGATTTCAACAAAATTTCTGAGTATAAAAATGGGAACATCAATGAGGATCTTAGACAGAGGCATGAGGCCTTCAAGGAGTCTTCAAGAGCCAACAATTTTTTAGTGATAAAATTTGTTCCTTGGAGGCTCAAAAAATTCTTAGGCACCTTTTGGTATAACGAATATTTTAGGTGGCTAACAGAAGGATAAACAAAAGGGTATTACTGTTAATTGGGAAGGAAAAAGGGCTAGGATTCAAGGGAAAAACGAAGGGGAAGAAAGACCAATGGGTGATCACGAAAATACCAAACTTGAAGATGCTTTACAAAGGATCGCTAACACTCAAGACACCATCATAGAACTCCTTAAAGCACAGATCGGGAAGCCTAATCTGCAAAGCAATAATGGGGAAGGAGGTTCCCATTCAGGTGGGGATGGTCCACTGCAGGAGTATAGCAATGTTCGTAGAAACGTCCCATTACACAAACACGTCAACACTCGGAGCAGCCCTTTTAGTCGGCCAACCATGCCTCCATTTTTAGATGACTCCTCCAAGGAGCAAGACTTCCCTTCACATATTGCAGAGACAGTTACCGCCTGGATGAAAGAATATGATACGTTGCCTCCCAACGTGAAAGCAACCCTGAGCCTTAATGAATTTTACTACACGAGGAGCAAACAACAAAGGAAGGCAACCACATATGGGGGCCATCAGTCAAACGTAGATTTGCAGAAGGTTGTGGGAAAGGTAACTCTTCCTTATTTTGATGGATCGTCGAAGTGTTTAACACGGTCATGGGTACAGAAAATGGATACATATTTCCAGCTCAATCCCATGTGGGAGAAGGATGCCATCAAATACGCCACACTTCATCTTGATGGAGAAGCACATGAATGGTGGCAACATGGTATGACCACTCTAGGACATGCCAGCATCATCTCTTATACAGAATTCACACAGAGGTTAATAGAAAGATTTGATAGGAAGGATCCCGAGATATACTTCCGTGAGCTAACCCAACTCTGACAGATAGGGAACCTTGAATCTTATGTTGTAGAATTCCAGAGGCTTGCATTAATGGTCAACGACCTCTCCATGACCCGGTTGGTCATGTTATTTATAGAAGGGTTGTCAGAACCCCTACAAGGTTGGGTTAGGGCCTACCAACCCGCCACCTTGCAAGATGCAATTAACCGTGCAAGGGATATGCAGGATGCGGTACCCAAGAATAGATTCCTACCTAAATTCTCTATTCCTCAAAAAGGGAAGGAAGTCAAGCAGCAACAACAGGAACCATTTGGTAAGGGGAAGCTGGATGATGAGACCAGAAAAGATCTCAGAAGGAGAAGGCTATGCTTCTCTTGTCAAGAACCTTGGGCACCGGGACATCGGTGTACTAAAGGGAAGGCCCACTATATTGAAGTATTTTCTGAAAGCGAAGATGAGGAAGAGAATTCAGAGCTCGATCAAGGGGAATCACAAGGCATGGGAGGAGATTTACAGTTTTGATTCCTGGAAAGAAAGAGCACAACCACATGCCCTGCACTAAGATAGTTCCTAACATGAGCCTAACAATGGGAAACTACAAAGTTACAGATAACTTCTTTGTTGTAGATTTCCCAGACTCTCATGTAGTATTGGGGGTACAATGGCTATATTTTATCGAAACTCATACAGTAAACTACCAAGACTTGGAACTCGCATTCACAGGACCAGATGGTAAAAAGGTGAAGTTGAGAGGAATGCATGCATATCCTCCCAAGGTTGTGACATCCAATTGGATGGAGGCAGACCTCCGACATGGGGATATTGTATGGGCAGTAGAGTGCCGAATCATGGAGAAGAAACCAGTAGAAAAACACAAGGAATACTCACCTGATATTATGGCACTATTGCGAAAATACAGAAGGTATTTGGAGATATCCCCCCAGGATGCCCACCTGATAGGGGATTTGAGCACATCATCGAACTAGAAGAAGGGGTCCAAGCTGTCATCACTACCCCTTATCGGCACCCCAAAGTGTACAAGGATGAGATAGAAAAGGCAATAAAACAATTGTTGGCATTAGGACACATTCGGCCGAGCTCGAGCCCCTTTGCTTCATCAGTAGTCTTGGTTAAGAAAAAGGATGGGTCCTTGAGGATGTGTATAGATTATTGAGCACTGAATAAGAAGACCATCAAAAATCGATATCCTATCCCCAGGATTGACGAATTGATGGATGAGTTAAAGGGAGCCAAGTACTTCTCAAAAATTGACCTTCACTCAGGGTATCACCAGATCAGGGTTCGTGATCAAGACATTCCAAAAACAACTTTTAGATGCCACTATGGACATTATGAGTTCCTAGTGATGCCTTTTGGGTTGAAAAATGCCCCTGCAACATTCCAGTCATGTATGAACCATATATTCAATAAGAAACTGCGAAAATTTGTTTTGGTCTTCTTCGACGACATCCTGATTTTCAGTAAAACACGGGAAGAGCATCTGCAGCACCTGGACGAGGTCTTGGGAATATTGGAGGCACAACAATTTTATGCCAAAATATCTAAATGTGAGTTTGGGATGACAAAAATGATATATCTGGGTCACATCATCGGGGGCCAGGGTGTTAAGGTCCACCAGGAGAAGATTGAGGCCATTTTCAATTGGCTAACTCCCAAAAATGTAACAAAGTTAAGGATCTTCTTGGGTATTTTCACTTATTACAGAAGTTTTGTAAAGGGATATTCACAACTAGCAGCCCCTCTTACTGACTTGACAAAAAGAGGAGCCTTTGTATGGACAGAAACAACCCAGGAGACTTTTGAGCAGATGAAGGAAGTCATGAGTTCATGTCTAGTTCTAGCCTTGCCAAACTTCTCTCAACCCTTTGTATTGGAGTGTGACGCTTCTGGGGAAGGAATCAGGGATGTCCTAACACAGACCCATCATCCCATTGCTTTTGAGAGTAGAAATTTGCATAATTATGAACACTCTTACTCCATTTATGACAAAGAAATGTTAGCTATTATGCATGCATTGGCCAAGTTTCGTCCATATCTAGTGGGGAATCGGTTCAAAGTCAAAACTGATCACAATAGTCTCAGATACTTCCTCGATCAGAAGGGATTAAATGAAAGGCAGCAAAAATGGGTTAGTAAGATCCAAGCCTATGATTTTGAGATTGAATATGTCAAAGGTAAAAATAATGCAGTTGCAGATGCCTTGTCAAGGAGACCAGCTACCTTCTCTCTCATAGATATTGTAGATGACTGGAAGTCCCATCTTTTGGTGGAGTACTCAAAAAATCAATCAGCTTGTGAGATCCTTGACGGACAGTCATCAGACACCCATTATAGAGTTGTCAATGATATTATCTATTATAAGGATCGAATCTATCTAGTACCTGAGTCTCAAATTAAGATGAAGATTCTACAAGCAGCCCATGACTCCCCTTTAGCCGGACATCCAAGATTTCTGAAGACTTATAAGACCATCAGGGAAAGGTTCACATGGAAAGGACTCAAGAAGGACATTATCAAATATGTTCAAGAATGTGGTACATGTTGATGCAGGGGCATTAGGCCCAAAAGTTACTTTGTACATAAGTAGACATAGGGGGTCCCATGTTCTTTAAATTTCTTGTAAATATTAATATTTTGAATAAAGTTGGTAGGGAATTGTAATTGTTCTCAAGACATTTGAGAACATGAGAAATTGGTTAAGATAGGAATACGAAGAGTCAGTTTAGGATTAGTTCAGTTATTGAGTCTAATTTTATGAATTGGGAATGCTAAGAGTTGCTGAACTGTTTGGAGACCTGAATCGATTCAGGTCATCCTTGTGGTATAAATTTAATCTTGAAGAGTTTAGATAGAGAGAGAGTTAGAGAAATTCTTCAACAACAGAGTAGGAGGATAATGGCCACTGAACTGAATATCTGGCCTGTCATGAAATTGTAAGTGATTGCTTCGAGATTGATCACCTGTATATATATCTATTTATGGAGAATTGTTCATAAGTTCCATGTGTGACTTTATGTCTTCTTGGTCGAATCGTATGAGGAAATTATCTCAGTGAAACTGGGCATCTGTGTTTAACTCTGTGGGGAGAGTACCTTTGTAGTTGTGCACCTATTGGTGAAATTCCGACATGAAATTGCCTTAAATTATTGTAGGAGCAGGACTCTATAAATTGCGCTAAGAGTCTGCCTATGTATTCAGAAAGGAGAGCTAGTATGGATTCTGTGTTCTTGGTTGAATTAGTAATTCTGTGCGAGATCTATATTTCTGTAGCAAGTGCTCGTAGCCTGTGTATGAAAAGTCGAATTCCTGTGTTCGCCATAGGAGGGAGAGTTTAATTCCTTTGAAATTTCTGGATTGTATGTGCCTTGATTGAACTGAGTTCTGCGTAATTGAACCAACCCGAGGTATAAGAACCATCACGAATAGGCTCTGCGGAGATGTTAGAGTCCTGGACTTGAAACCACAGTTGGAAGGTTTCAGAGAACCGTGTGTGTATACACTGGTACCCCGAGTGGGTTGGTGTCGAGGAATTGTGGGTGATTGCTGTGTAGCTAGATGTGAGCACGCTGCAATCGAACTTGTGGATCAAATTGGACTGGGCGAAGTCGGATGGTAGTAATGGAACGGTGCTCGACAAAACCTTAAGCGAAAGTCGAGCGGAACCTGAGCGTGAAGGAGCAGAGTGGAATCGGGTGCGTCGAAGAAGTGGAACCATGACCGAAGTGAACAGTAACGATGGTTGGAGTGAACAGTAAAGGCGAGTTCTGGTTTTGATCGCACCACCTTCGTGGGGCAAGTGGTATTTAAGAATTGGGAGTGATTCCATACGCTGGGTGACACGTGTCCCTGAGAAGCGTGGCAAAACCGCTTTCACCGCACGCCATCGCGGATTATCGTTCATGCATCTAGGCCAAGCGATATCCGTCGAATCAAATGAAGCGGTGCGACGTGATAACAATCGTTGGATGGGTGCGCGGATTTAACAAAGGTATGTTGCATTGTTGTTAACGAATAAATGAGTGGGCCCGAGCACTATACACAAGTGAATAGTAAGCGAGTTGTCCTTAAGTCTAAAGATGAAGTTGTGAGTTATGCGAGCGATCGGTTGTCCATTTAAATCTTGACATATATATATATATATATATATATATATATATATATATATATATATATATATATATATATTGGGGGCGCATATGTATACATAATGGAATTGTCAAATAAATTCACTAAATTTGAGATATTAACACTCTCAGATTTAAGTGTTGAATTTTCCAACATTGAATAAAGGGATGTTGTGAGATTGCCCGGATTGGGAAGATAATTGGACACGAAATTTTGAATGCAATTGTACACATAGCTTTGATGAAAATTTGAGTACAACGGGACTGTGGTATTCCCCGCTATCAAGTGGTATCAGAGCTTCAGGAATAGCTCTTTTTTGAAAAGTCCAAGTTTGGTGAATGCAAGGAAACCAGACTTGTGGAAACTGATAAGATTGCAGCCTATAGAGATACAGTGAAGGTGATTGCAGAATTGCAGAGTCCAATTGGAGGACAAGAGTTTTGAAGACTGCAGATTTGAAGAAGGAAGATCACACAGCAAAGATACACAGAATCACAGTGAACAGGATTTGCAGAGTGAGTGGAGGACAGGATCATGATCTTGCAGGTAGTTAACTTGATGTGGAATTGCAGAATTATGTTTACTGAAAATTGAAGATAGAGCTTGATAGTGAAGGCAGTGAGCCCGGTATTCAGCTAGAGGCTGGATAAGGAGGACAATTGTAGTGTTCTCAAGAGAAATGAGCAGTGTTTAACTTTGGTTGAAGGATTGTTTGCAGAAGTCAGAGTGCAGACAATTGAAGATATCTCAGCAGAAGCAGATCACAGCTTTGAGAGTAGTGATAGAAGAATCCAGCAAGGGATTCTGAGTGCAGAAAGAGTGTGGCAGAACTTGGAAGATTCCCAACTGAGGTTGGATGATAGAAGAAAAGAGGTGTTCTTGAGAGAAGTTGCAGAGTGAAGCCTAGTGAGAAAAAGAGAGTGCTCCGAAGGTTCCTGTAGAGAAGGAACCAGTACTTGCCAAAAGCTGGGTCCGGAGGAAGGGATTGGTGAGGTAAGTTGCAGCAAGAGAGCTTGCTGTTGCAGAGGCTTAGTGCAGCTTTTGAGTGAAGAACTCCTAGAGAAGAGAATGAATACTGAGAGCCATAGTAGAGACTACAGAGATTGTAGAGGTTTTGAGAGAAGCCACAACAAAAGAATGACAAAAGATGCCAAGGCAGTTGGCATGAGGAAGAGACTCACAGATGAAGAGTATTGGAAGGAATTTGCTGAGATTAGGGAAGAGTTCAACAGATTGAAATTGAGGATAGAAGAAAGCCAGAGAGTTGGTTGGCTCATGAGGAAGAATGTGAAATGGAAACCATTACAGTTGAGGTTGAGGCAGAAGAAGATTGCCTTGTTGAGAGAAGAACTCAGAGCAGTTGAGTTGAAAGAATAAATTTATGCTTGTGAAGCAGAACAGAGAACAGATGAAGAGTGGAGACCTGCAAGAGATCTTGTGAGACATAGTGAAGACTCGAGGCAGCAAGAAGCCTGTCTTGCTGAAGAGGAAGTCATTGAGGAATTCCTGAGTTATTGGACAAGTCTAGATGATGAAGGGGCTTGTGTTCTTGAGTTTGAAAAATGTGAAGTGATGACAGAATCCACAGAGGAAGAAGAACCCAGAGTTCTCGAGGCAAGGATGGGAATTGAAGATCCCATGTGTAGACCTGTTCAAAAAGAAGTGCTTGAGGAAGCAGCCAAGGCTGAAAGGTCTTGTGATCTGAAAACTAAAAAGTTGTGTGTGTTTGCAGGTACACTATTGGAAGATGAAAAATCTTCAGAGTTTCTTGATGAGGAGGAGAAATTGAATCTGAAATATGTTCAGATCAATGCTGAGATAGTGAAATCTCAGGAAGAGATGAAGACAGAAGAGACAAATGAATATATTCAATAGAATGCTGAAGCAGAGAGAGAAGGGGATTGGTCAAGAACAAGCAGAGGCATAAAAGGTTGCGTAAGGTTCCCGAAATCTACTCCTATTGAAGTTGTTGAGTTATATAGGAGGTTGGATTCTCAGAGAAGAGAATTGGAAAAGCAGAGGACCAATGCACTGGATAAGTTGCTGGGAAAGCAAGGCAGGATGATCTTCATGGATGGAGTTCATGGAGCAGATGATGGAAGAAAAGCGAGGCTAGCTGATAGTCTCATGAAGGATGCAGATCAACATACTGAGATGCTGACAGAGGATTTACAGAGGAGTTTTGGACAACATACTGATGTGTTGTCAGAGGAAAAGGAGACAATGAAGCATTGGAACTTTACTGCTGATGATCCATGTGTTAATCATGCAGAGAAAGAGGAAGAACAACAATTGGAAGTTGTCAGAGAGATGAATAAGAATGAATCTGTGTTGGCTGAAAACATAGTGAGGGATCATCATTTGGGAATGGTGATTGGAGCGGTAGAGATGGCTCTGGCAGCTGAAGAAAAAGATGATAAAGATTTTCTGAGCCTTGAACCAGACTTAGAATTTCCGGGAGAAGAATTGGTGACTAGGTCATCAATTGAGATCATTGGGTCTCATGGTTTTAACACTGACAGTTTGTTTATGTGTACAGGTGATGCAGAAGACAATTCATCCTTTGAAGTTGTCTTGGGAGAAAAAAAATGTTGCTGAAGGAGGATGAGACAACCATGTCTCATATGCAGGGATTTGTCACTACCATTGACAAAAAAGAGTTGGCTAGTTGGATAGGCCAAAGCTAGCCTGAAGAACAATTTTTAGAAGCTGCTGAAGTGAGAAGGAATCAACATTCCATGCTGACATAATATGAGAAAGAAAAGCTCTGAGAACTTGATTGGATTTCCAGAGTCCATCAGGAGGATGAGAGGCAATTGCTGAAGATTGTCCACAAAGAAGAAGAAAATGCTGAGTCTAACTTACAGCATGTTGAAGGTGTAAAACAAAAATAGGAGAAATGGCTGAACTATTTGCTGGGAGCATTTGAAGAAGAGAAAGGGATTGCAGACCCTGAAGCAAGGATGCCTGAAGCTGTGAAGAAAAGAGGAGCAGATACTAGCTTGCAGAATCTAATTCTGTTTACTAGTATACTAGATGAGTATGTCACTGCTGGTAGGAAATTAAATGGTGAATTTTTTTCTGAGAATGAATTTGCAGATGATGAACAAAAGAAAAGTGTTGCAGAGGGAGATATCCTAAAGGATATTCAGGATGTTAGGGCGGAGGCAAAATTGGCAGTAGCCACACCCATGGTGGCAGAAGACGCAACATGGGGGATGACACCTGCAGGAGTAGTAAACATGTTAATAGCATGTGAGACAGCAAGAGCAGCAATATTGGCAGCGACAAAGATTGAAAGCAGCATCAGAGGGAAAGATAATTTCCAGCTAGAGGATAAGCTGGACATGGAGATTGAATACATCAGAAGACTGATGGTAAGGGTGTCTCCGAAGCAGCAGACAACAGCAAGGAAACAAAAGGATTTTTGTACAGGGAGGACAAAAGCAGATTGTGAAAGTATAGCTGGAAGTGACTTACAGAAAAAAGTCTGGAAGCCTGGAGAAGATCAGTTGAAGGATGATGCAGTTGATGGACAACAACAAAACCAAGTATGGGATCCTGGAGGCAGAAACAAAGAGCACATGATCAGGAGATCATGAACAATTTGAAGCTTGGGAGTCTGATGCAAGGGCATTAGGCCCAAAAGTTACTTTGTACATAAGTAGACATAGGGGGTCCCATGTTCTTTAAATTTCTTGTAAATATTAATATTTTGAATAAAGTTGGTGGGGAATTGTAATTGTTCTCAAGACATTTGAGAACGTGAGAAATTGGTTAAGATAGGAATACGAAGAGTCAGTTTAGGATCAGTTCAGTTATTGAGTCTAATTTTAGGAATTGGGAATGCTAAGAGTTGCTGAACTGTTTGGAGACCTGAATCGATTCAGGTCATCCTTGTGGTATAAATGTAATCCTGAAGAGTTTATATAGGGAGAGAGTTAGAGAACTTCTTCAGCAATAGAGTAGGAGGATAATGGCCACTGAACTGAATATCTGGCTTGTCATGAAATTGTAAGTGATTGCTTCGAGATTGATCACCTGTATATATATCTATTTATGGAGAATTTTTCATAAGTTCCATGTGTGAATTTATGTCTTCTTGGTCGAATCGTATGAGGAAATTATCTCGGTGTAACTGTGCATCTGTTGTTTAACTCTGTGGGGAGAGTACCTTCGTAGTTGTGCACTTATTGGTGAAATTCCGACGTGAAATTACCTTAAATTCTTGTAGGAGCAGGACTCTATAAATTGAGCTAAGAGTCTGCTTATGTATTCAAAAAGGAGAGTTAGTATGGATTCTGTGTTCTTGGTTGAATTAGTAATTCTGTGCGAGGTCTATATTTCTGTAGCAAGTGCTCGTAGCCTGTGTATGAAAAGTCGAATTCCTGTGTTCGCCATAGGAGGGAGAGTTTAATTCCTTTGAAATTGCTGGATCATATGTGCCTTGATTGAACTGAGTTCTGTGTAATTGAACCAACCCGAGGTATAAGAACCATCACAAATAGGCTCTGCGGAGATGTTAGAGTCCTGGACTTGAAACCACAGTTGGAAGGTTTCAGAGAACCGTGTGTGTATACACTGGTACCTCGAGTGGGTTGGCGTCAAGGAACTATGGGTGATTGTCGTGTAGCCAGACGTGAGCACGCTGCAATCGAACTTGTTGATCGAATTGGACTGGGTGAAGTCGGATGGTAGTAATGGAATGGTGCTCGATGGAACCTTAAGCGAAAGCCGGGCGGAACCTGAGCGTGAAGGAGTAGAGTGGAACCGGGTGCGTTGAAGAAGCGGAACCGTGACCGAAATGAATAGTAACGACGGTTGGAGTGAACAGTAAAGGTGGGTTTTGGTTTTGATCGCACCGCCTTCGTGGGGCAAGCGGTATTTAAGAATTGGGAGTGATTCCATACGCTGGGCGACACGTGTCCCTGAGCAGCGTGGTAAAACCGCTTTCACCGTGCGCCATCGCGCATTATCGTTCATGCATCTAGGCCAAGCGATATCCATTGGATCAAATGAAGCGGTGCGACGTGATAACAACCGTTGGATGGGTGCGCAGATTTAACAAAGGTATGTTGCGTTGTTGTTAATGAATAAATGAGTGGGCCCGAGCACTGTACACAAGTGAATAGTAAGCGAGTTGTCCTTAAGTCTAAAGATGAAGTTGTGAGTTATGTGAGCGATCGGTTGTCCATTTAAATCTTGACATATATATATATATATATATATATATATATATATATATATATATATATATATATATATATATATATATATATATATATATATATATATATATATATATATATATATATGGGGGGCGCATATGTATACATAATGGAATTGTCAAATAAATTTCACTAAATTAGAGATATTAACACTGGATTTAAGTGTTGAATTTGCCAACCTAGAATAAAGGGAGGTTGTGAGATTGCCTCGATTAGGAAGATGATTGGGCATGAAATTTTGAATGCAATTGTACACACAACTTTGATGAAAAGTTATACAACCTGACCGTGGTATTCCCCCGCTATCACCGTCAGTAATAAGGTTGAACATACACACCTGGCAGGTTTATTACAACCACTACCTATTCCAGAACAAAAATGGGAAAGTATATCCATGGATTTCATTACAGGGCTACCTTTTTCACAAGGCAAAGATTGTATTTTTGTGGTGGTGGATCGTCTCACCAAGTACGCTCACTTCTTTGCAATCCCCTCCAAAAGTTCTGCATCTCAAACAGCAGAAATATTTTTCCAAGGGGTATTCCATCTACATGGTTTGCCCAAAACCATTGTGAGTGACCGTGATAGTAGATTTATGGGAGCATTTTGCCAAGAATTATTCAGGTTGGCTGGAACAGAACTCACTCCTAGTACCATTTATCACCTGCAAACAGATGGACTGACAGAAGCAGTGAATAAATAGGTGGAAGGTTACTTACGAGATTATGTCACAGGACAACAACGAGCATGGACCAAGTGGTTGTACTTAGGAGAATACTGCTATAACACCACTTATCACATGTCCATAGGGATGTCACCTTTTCGAGCCTTATATGGATATGAGGCACTATATTTTGCAGATACAATGTTTGGAGATAGTAGAGCACCTTTGGCAAAGGATTGGATCCAGGGGTGTCAGGATATTCTGAGAGCCCTTAAAGACAATCTGCAGACGACACAGAATTGACAAAAGTTATATGCAGATCGTCAAAGGATAGAGAGGAGTTTCGAAGTAGGAGATGCGGTTTATCTCCGACTTCAGCCATACAGGAAATCTACTTTGAAGCAGAAGGGGGCAGAAAAATTAAAGCCACGATTTTATGGGCCCTATCGAGTTGTCCAGAAAATAGGAGAAGTGGCATATGAGCTAGAGCTTCCCGCAGAGAGTACAATTCATAACATCTTTCATGTCTCCTATTTGAAGAAAGCATTAGGATCAAACATAAAATCATCACCAGAATTACCGCCATTAGATGAAGAGGGCCATCTTCAACTGGTTTCTGAGGAGGTGTTGGAGGTTCGAGAAAGGAAGCTTCGAAGAAGAATCATTCGCGAATATTTGGTATGATGGAAAGATCTGCCTGTTGAGGATGCGACTTGGGAAGGAGAACACATATTGCAACATCCAACATTGAAATTGCTTGAGGGCAAGCAATTTTGGGCAGGGGGAACTGTAATATCCCCAACCATTTAACCGGTTGGACCAAATCACAATAGTAGAAGACTAATAAATAAAGTAGTGAATAAGTGGCATTGGCCCATGGTTTTCCCTTTTTGGTTGTTTTGACCCCAGTTATTTGCCCATGGTTTTTCCTTTTGGTTGTTTTGACCCCAGGTATTTGCCCATGGTTTTTCTAAGTAGCCCGTCTATAAAAAGAGGAGGAGGAATGAGAGCAACTCATGGAAAAACAAATTGGGATCTTTCTTTGTGATATTTTTGAGGGCTCAGGCGAGTTTTCGAGAGAAGATTTTAGGTGAGATCCTCAGGCTTTCTTCGGTGGGATTCGATCTCACTCTAGCAAGAAAACCCAACTTCGGTGGTTTCTCTGATCACCCTAGCTGGTTTAGTTTATTTTATTTCTTCAGTAAAGAGAGAATTGTGCATCATTTTAATTTTCTGTGTTAATATCGAGCCAAGCTCACAATTCCACTTTACCGTGTGATTGCCCACCCTTCACGCATGGTCAAACTGCCTTGGGCTGAATAGTAATAAAGTGTTCTCTTGAAGTCCATTTATGTGTATTTAAATGGAGATTCATAATACATCGTATGCACCTTTATGCTTATGGAGTTTATGGATATTTTAAACATGCACCTTTATGGATTTTATGGATATGGGTATTATAATCAAGTTTATGCTCATATTATTTTATGGCATTCTTTCCATCTATTAAGAAGTATGTTACTCTAGTTTGTCATTTTATCAAGCATCATTACAAAAGGGTGTCATTTCTTTACTGAAGCATATTACAGTGTCTTTATAAAATCTGAATTTCATTTATTAGTTTGTTTTCACTCTATCCAAATTTCAATTTATTTATTTTATATATTATATATCTCTTTTATATTATATCTCTCTCATTTGTTTCTTTGTGGTAAATAATTTTCTTTTATCATCTTAACATATAAATGTATTATATACATAGTTTAGTTAAAGTTTAATTCAGATTAATAAGTCTCCAACACAATTTTATTATTTCACTTGCTAATAAAATTATTAAAATTATAAGAAACTTTGGTTATCAATACCATTTACCAAAAACTTATAATTATTTCAAAATCACTCCAATAACAAATTATAAAAAACTTTGGTTGTCAATACCATCTACCAAAAACTTATAATTATATAAAAATCAATCCCCATATAAATATTGCACAAAAATATTTATGTACAACAATATTAAATTACTATTAAAAATAAAACCACAATCATTAAATAAAGTGATTAGAAAACATCCCATTAAAATTATAAACTTAAAAATACAACTTTAATAAATATGCATTTAAGTGCGCATGACGTAATAATTTCTCAGCCTAAATGGTTTTCACATAGAACAATAGGATAAGGGTGATGGCCACTCAACTCAATAATATTCAATAATATTTATATGAGACTAATGAGAACATATCTCTTCTTTAGCCCATCGTGACCCCTTAAACTTCAACTCTATTGTTAACCTAATCATGGGCATGACAATGGTTTTTAGAGATCTCATTGACTTGAACTATAATGATATCCTTACAAACATGGTGTGTGCGTCACGGGTCCCATATTGCGATGGTCTAAAAATTAAAAAATGAATAGGGAAAGCATAAAATAAACCAATTATATCCAATTCAATGAACAATAGTGTACTAACCTTAATAACCATGATAAAATACACTAATAATATTTTAACACTTATTAATCATTTTGAAGTTACTTATGAAAAAAATTAAGATATAATTATAAGTAAAGTTTTGTTGGTTGGTAAAGTCGAGAAGACGTTGATGTATGTATTTTTATAAATATGTTTTTTTCTTTCTAAGTTAAATCGATCATGTAAATGAAATGTTTACGATGAGGAGTAAATATAAGTTTTGCATGTAAATGAAACTTTTATGATGAGGAGTAAATATAAGTTTTGCATGTAAATGAAACTTTTATGATGAGGAGTAAATATAAATTTTGGATAAGCTGAATTAGATTTCCTTAATTAGGATGGTATAGATAATATTTTATAAGTTTACTTATTTTAATTAATAGCATTTTTGAGAAGGATAAATCTTATGGTTGAGATATGTTGAGTAAAATTTTATTAAATCTTAATTAAATTTTTGTTTGTTTGTGTAACTTTAATAAAGTAGCTTGGTTAATAAGTGGTTTATTACTAAAGTACACCATGCTTAAAAAGGTAATGAGATCTAATCTCATTGAGTATTGTGGTTATTACAGACACATGATTAGTGATTAATTTCATTTACATAGTTCATTACTTGCATACTAAAAATAGTTATGATTTTCATTACTTACATACTAAAAGTAGTCGTGATTTCTCTTGGGCATGAAGTTAAATTGTAATTTCATGTATATAGTTCATTACTTGCATACTAAAAGTAGTCATGATTTTCATTACTTACATATTAAAAGTAGTCATGATTTCTCTTGGGTGCGAAGTTAAATTGTAATAGGGTTAAGTAGTCATGATTTTCATTACTTACATATTAAAAGTAGTCATGACATACTAAAAGTAGTCATGATTCCTCTTGGGCATGAAGTTAAATTGTAATTGGGTTATAATATATAAGATCCATGTATGGGATTAAAGGATAGAATTTATATAGACATTACCCCTCTCTAAGGGCCTCAAAAATCATCGCGATGTGATGCTAGGTATTTGATAACTACTAATGATAGGTTGAAACTGCCATTTGTATTGGAGTAATGACGTTAAACTCTTTGATTGCCTAAAAACTTGTCTTCCTTTTATGAAAGGAAATAGGTTAGCAACTTAAGACCTAAAGGCATATCATAGAAGTAGATGTTTGTCCTGTTACAAAACACCAACAATTTGTTACAAGTGTCTAATTTTTTCCTACACCAAATGATGCAATTCCATGTCAAGATCTTGAGATTATATTAATAGAGACTAGGTTGATAACACGAGTAATGTAGGATTTTTCATACTTCTGGAAAAAAAATATATTAAAATAAAATAATAGTAAAATTTGGAAATATATAATATATGGTTTTAGAAGTAAGAAGATGTACTTTTCAATGAATATCAGATTTGAAAATTTATTTAAAAAAAAAATCAACAAGCCCACAAATATAGATATAAATTTAGTAAAATATCCCAATAGTAATGGATTTCCAATCTTCATTATTTTGACTATATAACCTATTCATGTTTTTCTGAAACAACATATTTTTAAACAAACATATAGATCTACAATTTGTTTCTAGAGTTTCTTCTAGAAATGTTTCTTAAGATGCTTTGAGTGTCATGTCCCTAATTTTTATATTTTCTTTCTTTTTCCTTCTTTTTAAAACACCATGAAAGTAAACTTAACTTGTTTTAGTATGAAGTTGAAGTGTTTCAATATATGAAATGGAACTACACCAACAACAAAAAATAATGAAAAAAATAAATAACAATACAAGAGAAAAATTTAGATGAGTGTTAATTTTTGCGTAAATGTAAATAAAAAACACATAAGAATGAGAAAGAATAGTTTGGTACGTTATTTAGTGATGTTACAATCATAACTAATTAAATTAAATTATAATTAGATTATTATAAACATTATACGTCTAATATATGTGTAAGTCTTCACTAGGACCATTATATCAACACCATTTTATATTGGTTATGTTACATAAAAAAAATATTTATTCCAAAAAAAGACAAAACTTTGAACCAACAAGATGTTTGTAATAAATTGGACCAATTCAAGGTCCTTAATCAACAACTGGAAGTGAGTTGTATCTACAAAGTTTGATGAAGTACAAATCACATCACCATCTGGATTTTGTCTAACCATTGATTCTCCAATTGAAATGCAACTACAATTTCTAAAATATGAAGAAAGACATTTCTCTGAAAATAATACTCACAAGAATGCTATTTTTTTCTTAACAATGGGATGAATTGATCACAAGTAAGGAGGGACTTCCTAGTACCCCTTTTTCACATGCATTCCTAGAAAAATGCCCATTACTATGTGAAATACAACTAAAACTTAAGTGTCTTAGAATTGTTTTTAAGACAGGAATACCTCTTTACATTGACACTATTGGATTAATATAATAGTGAGTCATTAATGCATGTAACTACACCTATCCAAAAATTTAGTGATGGCTTATTGATATAGTCATAGATAATTAATAAGTTACAAATAAAATAGTCTACTAGGCCAAGGAATCACATATTAGATTGCCAA
Source organism: Pinus albicaulis (assembly GCA_034641835.2). NCBI lineage: Eukaryota > Viridiplantae > Streptophyta > Pinopsida > Pinales > Pinaceae > Pinus > Pinus albicaulis. Next base: position 125,848 of record JAXQQM020076248.1, read on the forward strand.
ACTTAATTTTCATTAATCAAAACATCATTGTATACATCAAAGTGGTGATATTTGGGATTCCAAATCCAAGGTTTACTCAAATTACTCTATTTTCTTTATTTATATATTTACATATTTCGCCCAATCCTTGAGGATTAGGTGTCTAACCCCCACCACACCCCCCCCCCTTAATTTGAAGGGTTAGCATAATTCTGAATCTTTCAAACTTTTAAGATGTCTCCAATTTTTTCATTTGTGGAACAAATTTGTAGGTGAATAGTCTTGGCATTTTCATGACATTGAATTAAATGATACTTTGTGTTGATATGTTTGGTTCAATCATGGATTTCAAGATTCTTGGCCAATTTAATTCAAAATTATTATCAATCAGTAGAGGAGTAGAGTTCACCTATTTCTCTTGCAAATATTCAATAATTTTCCTAAACCACACAATCTCCTTGGTTGCTTCTACAGTTACCACATATTCTACCTCTGTTGTGGAATCTGTTCGAATTAACTGTTGGCATGACGTCCAAGCAACATCTCCCAATCCAAGACTCATAATGTTAGTATGAATCTTTTGTCGAAAAATACCACTTTAGCTACGCATAACAAATAGCCCTAACATCAATTATGGCTGCCAATATCTTTAAATATGCAGTTAGGTGATCCAAATAAAGCTGCACAAATCCAGATCTAAGCATAAAAGACATTAAGCAGTGAAAATAAAATGTCACTCCATGCATCCAATAGACAAGACAAGAATGATGTATTTGAAAGAATTTTTTGTATTAAAAGGGGGCACCTGAGAGGAAAACAAGAAAGGTGTTTCTGATTCTCCTCAATGGGATGGGTTCTTGAAAGTCCTCAACATTTCAGATCTAAAATTTCTCTCTCTTGTTGGTGTAGAAAACCCAGACAAACATAGGACTCAAAGGGAGCTCATAAGGCAAAAATGGAGAATGTGACCAAAAGTATAGATCTAGAGTGATCTAATGCAATGAAAGGTGACAAATGAATGAGAAAACCCTTCTATTTATAACAAAATATTGGGTCATTCTAGATCTTGGTGTATGATTAAAATAATATTAACCAAATCTAGATCCACCTTTTATGGAATATTTTATTATATTTGTTGGAGGGAAAAGGTATTTGATTTGGGTCAAATCCCTTTATTTGTAAATAATAAATAAATAAATGATTTATTTATTATTTTAAGGAAGTGGTTGAATGATAATTAAGTAAATAATAATTTATTTAATTATTTGTAAATGATTTAGTCATATTTAACAAGGAATATTATTTAAATAATATTTAAATAATTATTCCTAGAAAATAATAAGATAAATAAGGATTTATCTAATTAATTTCCTTGTTTTGGGTTAAATATAACTTGAAATAATAATTAAACTATTGTTTAATTGATTATTCCATGAGAAAAATCAAACAAATAAAGATTTGTTTAATATTTCATTTTGGGGTTTCCTATTTGGACCATAAACAACTTAATAAATGTGTTTTATTAAGTTATTTTACATAGCGAAAGCAATTTTACTTAGGGTAAAATTGGTCTTACATGGTCTACTTGGGTCCATCTAATGATAATAGGTTAGATGACCAAAAAATGGTGTAACAGATTGCCCCCCAGCGTGCGAATGTTAGGAGAAAATTGTATGACTGAAGTACGTTGTAAGAACTCAATCACCAGACATCAAAAGGGAAGTCAGAGAGAGAAATGTAAGGTAGCCTAATGTGCTGGAGAACTAGACCCTAAGGAGATGAGACTTACAGGTGCAACAAGTCTCTTTTTATGAGAGGGTACCTGTGCTAGAGGCGGCGGGGGAAGCATGCCTATGCCCGCCGAGACAAAGTACAAAAGAATAGTGCGTCCAGTAAATAAGGGACCGAATTATAAAGTACATGCTGGCATAAACAGGAGCCAGATAAAAGATATAATGAGGAATCCCACATACATGTTGTGCCTAGGATAACAGCCAGGACTTATACAATAATATCTGAGTACATGAGATACAAATATAACTGGAATGTCTCCTATAAATGGGGAAGGGCTCGCAAAATCTGACTGATACATGCAAATCAAAGAGGCGCGCTGACATCATCAAATATATGGAGCTGCATCGAAGGCTGCAATGAAGAGGTCATTCGGGCATGTGGGGGGCTACCTACAGGGCCACCCCCTCATGAGGGTTGAGACATCTCACACACCCGGGAATCACCAATATCTGCTGCTGCATCACTGGACCATCAAGTATACGGATCTCGATCTTGCTGAGAAGGAGCTGGAGATGAGAAACAATCAAGTCAAAGGGTAATGAGAAATCCCTTTGCGTGATCTGAGGCACCGATCAAGTGTGGAAGTTGGAACCAAGGTACACCGCTCTCTAGACCTGTCTTCTGGAATGAATGAGCTGATGTCGACAAAAGGAGGTCCACCATATGTGGGGCAATAAGGAATCCTCAACTAAGGCACGAGAGAAAATAGTAGAGCCACTAACAGACTGACACTAATGATGATGATGAAATGGGGGATACTGAGTAGTGAATGGACAACTTCCCTTGTTAAAGCATAAATGGCATGGATGACTTGGCAACGACTGACACAATATCATGAGGGATAGGGGACAGTGGGACTAAAGGCCATAATGAGCGACACAAGAGAGGGAACAAGTAATGAAGGGTGGAGAACTATAGCGGGATACAAAGGGACTCGGGATAGACTCCATGAATGTGATGATTACTCGACTCGGATGATGTAAACAAGGGCGATGCGATGGTGCTGCCACACAGTAAAGGTCCAATGGGGGACCATAAAAACATGAGTACAAGATGGTAACTCACGACGAACATCAACACGAGCATGGACAAGTATGGAGGCCAAGTGGTGCCCCTAGTATGAGTGTTGCAAGTGAAGAAATTCAATTTTGAGGAGGGTTATGGATGAGGGGCATAGGTGCCCCCAAGCATGTTGTGGTCATGCCAAAATGTATAAAAGGGAATCTAAACACATTTTAATGATGTGGTGCGCCATTTGTTTTCATTATGGTTATGCAATATGAGAAAGGAAATGGAGGATTACCAATCTCTTTTAGTACTACATATATGAATCAAATGGACTTTAAGTTTCCGGGTTGGCAGACCTAGTGTCACTATCCCAAAGAGAGGATTTGGAGATAATGAAATGATGCTCTCCTAGAAAACCCATAGGTTGGTCAACAACAATGTCTAAGAGACTGGGTTGCTAATGTAAGATGAAGGAACGATAAGGGGTATCATCCATAGAGTGATATGAAGTGATATGGGTCTCTAAAGGTTTGTCTAAATGTGGAAGAATAATGGTACTAAAGCTGACATGACTAGATACACCAGGAGAGTTGTGAAGAATTTATTCTCTTGGTCTCTCAAATATCGGTGCCCCCTTACCCAAACATGGGGTTTCAATGTAATGGCCACGAGGTGTATGTGGTGCGAACGCATGGGTTCAATGTAAGGGGGAATAGATAAAGTCAGGGGTGGGGATTTCTTCCATAATGTCATCATCATGATAGAAGATGGGGTGACTGGTGGAAGAAATACCACCTGACACGGCGAAGCTACCTGACTCATCATCATGAGAATAGAGGTTCACATGCGCATCGCCACAAGGGGTGACAAAAGAGTAAGAAGATAAAGGATCTACCGATGTTTAGCCTAGGGTGATCGCTGAAGGAAGGTCAAGCGAAACAACAGGGGAGGATTTAGAGGGAATGTTCCCCAAGGGTCTCATGGATGATGATAGGTAGAAGATGGTGGATGAAGGCTCTGTCATCTCGACATTAGGAGGGGGAATGTCAATGGGAGCCATCATGTCTAGTAGTTCTGCTAAAGCAAAACACACAAATAGGGGAGAGGTGGACTCGTTGCGCTTGGCCTCGAATTGGCGGACCGCGGCTAGAGAGGTGTGGAAGTCCTTGAGGCGGGAACAAAGGTGGGTGTAATGGCCATGGAGATCACACAAAGCATAGGGGTGGTTGGTGTGAATAGTATTGGGGTTCTTGGCCGCGGTCGCGGAAGAAACAAAGGCTTCCAGGACCGTGGACTCAGGGAATGTGACATTAACCATGGGCTTGAGATGAGGCAGTTCAGGACAGGTATGGGTGGCGTGACCGACAACATCACACAAAGCACACTGGATGGTATGCTTTGGAGGCTGAGGAGGGGCAGGGTTTTTCGGGGCAGCCTTGTCCTTTGATGCCCCCTGCGAGCTTTGCCATTCTTACCCGAAGCGGTCGTAACAGGAGGTGGTTCCTATTGAGGTGACTGAGGCACTGTTGCAGTGGGAGAAGTCATGGGGACTGGTTGAACTAGGGTCAAAGCAAGATAAGGTTTGGGTTGACCAGGCGGGGTAGTGGCTGGAGGGTCAAGGTACCAGACGGGTATGCTCAGGGTCAAATTGGGGAGGGAGAGGGTGGCCATGATGGTAACCGAATAGAATCCGGGAGGGGGAGCAAGGAAAGGTATCTGACTAGCAGGGTAATGGCCAGGAGGGACAGCTCCAAGATGGTTGAGACCTGGTGGAACCGACCCAGGAGGATAGAGGGGCTCATGGGTACTAGCTGTAGGATAAGGGCCAGAAGAAAGAGGTCTGGCTGGCTGAGGTGAAGGAATAGGAGCAGGTTGCGGCGAGCGAGGTTGAGGTTGGGGTTGCTGACTAGCCGAAGCGGGCCATCTAAGGTCATCCTGAGACGATTGAATCATGCAAACATTCGCTAAGCTGGGATCAGAGACAAGAGGAGGAGGAATACCAAGGAAAGTTCCAAGCAAGGAGGAGTCTTTGTAGATGCTGGGGGAGACATTGGTCAAAGAATCGACAGTTTTCTTATTGGCTATAGAAGATATGGTTGACTTAGGGGAGGTCTGAGATTTTCGCTCATGATATGTCAACTGGTCAATGGTGACTATCTTTCCATTATGAGGGAAAAAAATCTTGCGGTGGACCACAGATGGGACAGCAGACATGGCATAGGTGTAGCTATGCCCCAAAAGAATGTTATAATAAAGAGGGGCGTCGATTACTTCAACGTCAACGCAAACAGTATTGCCCGCAAGAGTGATAGGACAATTATGGAATAGGCCAATGGGCTGGGAGGCAAGGTCGTCCCATGCACGAAGGGTGATTGTGGAAGGGGCCAGCTCAGGATATCCGAGTTGTTTCCAAACCAAAGCAGACATCACACAGGTGGATGCCCCCTCATCAATAATACACTGAGAAACGTGAGCATTCCGGATTTTGATTGGGATTTGGAAAGCTACAGAAGCAAGAAGGGGAGGATGTTTTGATTGACGGGCGTCGAAAAAAATCAATTGGTCATCAGTAGGATCTACAGTGCCCATGGCGGATAGGAGAGCCTTCTTTTTAGAAGGACATGACTGGAGGAGTTCTAGTGTTGAAATGGCAGTAGGAGACTGCGCCAAATCATTTACTATGCTATACGAATGAGCAGCTCGACCAGAAGCAACATTTCAGTATAATGGGCCCTTAGGAATCTTGGTATGAACCTCAACTTTGGGCTGAGGGATATGCAAGGGAACATTAGATGTTGAAAGAGGGTCTGTAGAACCTGAAGAAGGTGACTCGGGGATAGACGGAGCGGGAGGCTTGGGGTACTGATAAGACCGAGTTTGAAGGTTAAGGTCGACAGGTAAAGGTTTATTAGAGTTCATCATGAGAATCTGGTAATCGAAGGAACCAGAAGGGGAAGGTTGAGTGGTCGCCTGTCCATCATGTGGTTGGGTAGCCACAAAGCCCTGTTGTGCATCCACCTGCTCTTAAGGGGGCGGTGACTGCTGTTGCGGGGGTTGGGAAGGCAAGGGAGGCGGAGGTGTTGATGTTGGAGGAGCTGGAGCACCAAGCTGTGGATACGGATAATAAGGGGGTTGGGTAACAATGTGGTAAGTAGGAGGTTGGGCCAAAAGAAGGGGCATGCCGTATCCTAGAGACATGCAACCGGGAGGGGAAAAAGGGCGGGAGGTGCTGCCTCCCCCCCAGGAAAACCATAACCCATGGGAGGTTGGGCGTATTTATGAGAGATAGGTCCAACGATACTGTCGGCGGCATGAGGTGCCCCTGGTGCATGGGCATCACCGGGTCTAGGGAGATCAGGTAGAACAGTATAAACATAACCCGTCTGAGCATAGATCAGGTCATATTTTAATGCCATTTGAAGGGCAGCTTCTTCGGTTTGAGGAAAATGCGATGCGACATCTTTCCCAATAGGGAGCAAGAGAGATATAAGGAACTAATCCATTTATACACGGTCTTCGAAGGTAGGATATTGACATAGGCTCTTTCTTCTCCGCCATTCCTGGACATGATCTGATAGGCGGGTCACAGATGATTGACGGAAAGAAGTCAAAAGTTCGATACCAGTGTCATAACGAAGGGGAAGTTGGAAGTAAGATAAAAAAGCCTGGGCAAGAGTCGCAAAGGTGGTATGAGAGGAAGTGGGCTAATCAAAATACCACTTAGAATCTTCACCTGTAAGCGTGCGTTGGAAAAATCTAAGACAGATGGAATCATCAGTAATGGAATGGGATGAACACCACATGTGGAAAGATCGGATATGGTTGGAGGGATCCTCTCCAGCAAGGCCTTCGAACTTGGGAATGTCGGAGGGGAGCTTGGTTGGCATAGCAGGCCAACCAACATTGTGGCGAATAGGATCATTGATCAACTGATTGAAATCAGGGAGACCGAGGCCTGCCATGAAAGGGAGTAAGGAAGCAGTCGAGGTAGTTCCTGTGGCAGTTCTGCTAGTAATAGTCCCAGCATTAGGGCCGGGGTTTCCGCTAGCGTTAGGCCCTAGACCAGACATGGTGAAGGTAAGAGGGGGAGAACCAGAAGTAGGGGGAGAACCCGAACAATTAGAAGAGGAGTTGGAGTGCGGAATCGGGGGAGGACTAACTTGACGATGGCGGGAAGGAGGAAGTCGACCAACCAATCACTAATACTAAATAAGTGGGGGCCCTTATTCAAAAAAAATTTAAAAATTGATTAGTGCTTGTATTTCCTTTTTCAATAAAACTTACTATCATAAACTTAGGAAAATATCCCTTGAAAAATCTAAAAAAAAAACTTAAGTTTTATGATAGGATAGAATAAAATCATTCTTTAAAGAAAAATCGCATCGCAAAAAGGTAATGAATACCTCCTTACAAGCGGAATTCTAAGATTGCAAGATCGTGATGCGAAACTACGCACTAAAAGAACATTCATCGCATCGCATGCCTCAAATGTCATATCTTACGCTGAAAAACCGCAAACCACCGATGTGCGATAACACATATCGCAAATCATGTCTTGCAGAAAAACACATTAACGGAGATTTGTCATTTGTTACGCTCTACCGATTTTGCGATATTGCGATCCAGCGATATTACGATCCAACAATATTGTGATTTAGCGATTCAGCAATTTTGCGATATTGCGATATTGTAATATTGTAATTCCACGATATTGCGATTTGCGATATTGCGAAGCAAATCGCAGATCGCCTTATCACAGATCTTTAAGGCTCATTGTACGAAAATTTTTTCCATAAACTGAGACTTTGTTACGCACTTTAATGTTAATCAATGAATTGGTTGTCACTCATTAATGAAATATGGTTTCGTTCTGATCGAAGAGCTATTTCACGTAAGGTGGTATATTTTATACGTATTTAGCATTTAAAGCTTTCCCTTCATCATTATTCTCACTTCATTCGTAAAATGCAGGAGCAAAGAACAGAGAACTATACAAAGCAGTATTCAGGATATTCTGGGAAAGAAAGACAAGGCTCTGAGTTCTGAAGACAAAGAAATGACGCCCTTATATACAAACACCGCCTGTAACAAAGATGCTGGTATTACTACTTGGGAAGGCATGTACAATCTACTTGAGGAAGAGAACCCCAGAGTAATGGAGGTTACAACTACTGCAGGCTCACATGGGTCTTCTGATGCGTCCATTACAGAGCTATCTTGCTCATTCTTACACCGGATAGCGGCGAGGCCCAAAATTCTTCCATACACGGACATGGTTAAATGGGTACTGGACAAAAATGATATTACAAACAGACAGTTTAAGACTCAGGGTCAAGAACTCATTGGCTCATTCACTCCACAAGATTTGAAACTCATGTATCATTTACCGGAGGCACAGGCGACTTATAAAAAATAGTTCATGGAGAATTTTGCAAAAGAAAATGAAAACCTGGCAGAATGCACCAAGGACTGGTCAAGGAGAGACGAACCACTAAAGAAGGATAAACATGGTATGTATAGTACTGGTTCTCTCACTTCTCCATATTGCTTTGCTGCTGCTATGCTCTGTTGGCTTTTTGGAAAGCTAGACATTAATAAGTTTTCATCTGAATGGCTACCATTATTGAATGCCATTATTAATGCTACTGTTGTGGATTGGGCTAAGATATTATCTCACAACTTAGCCACGAACATTTTGAATTACTGGTCTAAAAGAACTGTTTCTCAGAGAATTTATCCCCCTTTTTACTTATCTTCATATGTGATGGATTCAATTTGTTATATTTCCAAGTTTCCTTTAATGGGTTGGAAATGGATGACTCAAGACCCCTTACCCATTCATATTTATCACAAAGAATTGTGGGATTCCAAGTTCATTCCCTATTTTTACAAGATATGTCATGGAATCATGTTGCCCCTGTACAAAATGTTATATGATAAAGATGCTCCAAGGTTTTCTCCTGAAGCAGAGGTAGACATAATGCCTGTTGCGAGATGGTTTGGAGAAGAATTGTTTACATATGTCAGGGTTTTTGGAAGTTTTTCTTCCCCTCATGTTTTACCTTTGTATGTTCTTGATAAACTCATGGCACGAGAAATTGCTTATCAAACCTGCGGAGAAGGAGGTTTGACTAAAGATTTGAAGGATAAAAAGATGGCTATTTGGCCACAATTTCCTATAGCTTGTGGAGCCTTTTCATTATTTTATGTTGGCCATGCATTCAAAGAAGTAAATAACATAACATGTTTACGTTTGTTCAAATTTCCAAGAAGATCGTTCGATCCCTATGATATTGCTAAAAATTTCACTACTGTAGTCAAAATAAGAGTGTTTTCTAAAGAAGATGATATTTTTGATGACATGTTCCAAGAAAAAGGCACACTTAAAGAGATTCTACATTCAGCCCAAATACGGTTTCCTCCAGCAGAATTTCAAGAGTTGAAGATATACAGAGAAAGGAGGTTAACTAGTATCCCTTTGGATAAATTATGTCTGGAACCCATAAGGGAACCAACTCCCAGTATTAGTCTCAGTGGAAGTTCAGGTACAGACCGATCTAAATCCAAGTCTGGGAGAGAAACGTCAGAACACTCTAAGAGGTCTGAAAATGATCATGATAAAAGTGAAGGGTCAGTAAGGGATACTGCCTAGTCAAAGGAGCTTCCACAGAAACAGGTTTTGACCTCTCCTCAGCTAAATCTTCCCCCTCTCACTGTACAACAATCATCAGTCATAACTGAGTTAGATAAAGAATGGGAGACCTTCAATGATTTGATCAATATTGAAGGACAAAACACACAGACACCTGTGAGTAATGTATAGACAACAAAAAATATAGTCACAGGAATAACTAGCAATATCTCAGAAATGGAACATATTCCCATGACCCCATCCTCTGAACTTATGCTCAAAATAGAGGAAATTCCTCCTCTTGATGTATTTTATAGTCCACAACACAAGGCAGTGGTAAGAAGACAAAGGAAGAAAAGAAAATTGGAAAATGTGTTCTCTCATGATGCAGAACAATTAGACGTCCTATGGCAAGATCCTACCACCGATCCAACTGAAAATCTCACTAAATTATCTCAGATCACAGGAGCATATGCCTCTGCAGCCATTGATAAAGCATCTGAGGTACGACAATTACTGAATGAGAAAGAAGATCAAGTACAGGTTTTGCAACAACAACTGCAACAAGCCAATGCCAACAATGAAGCACAGAAACAACTTGAAAAATTACAGCAGGACTTCCAACAAATGCAGATAGGATACCAGAACAGTTTGGCTGAAAAAGAAAAACAGCTACAGGTTATGAAAGAGATGCACAAAGATGATCCTAAGCTTACATAATTTATCACAGAGTCCATTTCCTTAAATGATCAACTACTGCAGCAACAGGAAATATTATGCCAAAGAATATCACATTGGAACTCTTATTGTGAAGAAAGTGATAAAATCAATAATCAAGTCATAGACTTACGGCATGATTATGATTTAATTGATAAAAGAGTTACAAAATATTTGACTTGGCAAGAAACAAAGGAGGGGAAAAGAGCAGGTGCACCAATAATCAATGAAAATCACAAAGAAATGCTCTTTAATAATTGGGATGCACAAATCAGGAAAGCAGATCAAGCGGCAGAAGAAGCAGCCACAGCAGCAAACAATGTTATTGATTGCATAAATGAAAATTTTCACAACGCAAATCTGATCTCAGAAACTACTCCAGGGTACCTACCGAAAGCACAGCAACTGCAGACAGACTGGAGACAGAAGGCTCAAGAAAAGGCATAATCGATTAAAAGATTAACTAAGTTAAATTGGGATTCTTACTGGGCGTGTTTGGTAAAACCACATAGCCAGTACATGACTCTCAAGTGTATCATCAATTTTGCCGAGAATATGGCGCCAGCTCTTGCCGATTCCGTTTTCACAGGACAATTAAAGTCTGAAGTCGGCCAACCTACTCTTCTCAAACAAATGCTGAACGCTTGCAATTTCAAAGAACAAATTCACAAGTAGTTAGTTGTTAAGTTTTAACTTTAGATTTAGTATTAATTTTGCTTTATTTTTTGCTTGAAAAGAGGACGGTCGTTTAAACCGTATCCTACATTTTTGTAATAAATTATTTTTAGATTTAGTTAGTAGTATTTAAACCCTTCTCATGCATTTAGAGAAGGGTCCTGAAATTTGTTAAAAACTTGTCCTCAGAACATGTTTTTGGTCAATTTAGTGTGTCCTAAATTGCCACATTAATTTATCAATCCAGGATTCGTAAGCTGATGAAGTGTGGCGCACTAGATGTGCAAGATAACCTATCTCTTACTTTTTGTCGTTTTTGGATTTTTATGAAATTCTAAAAGACAAGTATGGAGACAAATATTCAAGACAATGATGTCCTTCTAATGATTTTCCAAACTTCAAAAGAATTTTAAAACACACAATGACAAAATTAATTCTTCAAAGAAAATGAAATTGCATCACTACTCTAGTCAAACAAACAATGAACTACTGATCATGAAACTCATTATCCTTGCTGCTGTTCAAATGCAAAAGAAACTATGCTTAAAGAAATCCAAAAGTTGCAACAAAGTAAATCTAAATCAAATTACATCAACTTATCTTCTGATCCCTCACCATTAGTCCAGCTATGGTTTTCGGAGGTAACCATAAACAACTTGAGTAACCTGATATCTAACTTGCAGAAAGTAAACCAATATCAAACTACACATTCATAATTCAATCCCTCGCCATTAGTCCAGCTATGGCTCTCGGAGTTAACTGAAAATGTCATGAGCAATTTAATATTTCTAACTTGCAGAAAGTAAACTAATATCAAACTACACATTCATAATTCAATCCCTCGCCATTAGTCCAGCTATGGCTTTCGGAGGTAACTGAAAATGTCATGAGCAATTTAATATATCTAAATCTAAC
>JAXQQM020070232.1:0-115156 GCA_034641835.2 Pinus albicaulis
AGGGAACTAGAGAAAGTTTATTAGAGGACAAGGAGTGTGAAAGGGTAAGTGAGGGCCGACTCATTTAATTCAATGCACTTTGAGTTTATTTTGCATGTAATGAAAAAAATAGATTTTTTTTTAAAAGGCGGACCCACCACCTCTTGGCATGCAAGGAATAACTGCAACAAGATTCAGGTTGGTTTCTACAGATGAAATAGAGTTGCTACAAGAAGAACAAAATTGATACAAGAAGGAAAAATTTGCTACAGGAAGGAACAAAGCTACTACAAGAGATAAACAGATTGCTACAGGAAGTTAACAATGTTGGAAATGTTGACATTGATGGCAAAGGAGGCAGTAGAGGTAGAGACAGACAAAGGACAACAGCAGAAGAAAAGGAGAAGAAAACAGGTAACATTTACAGGGAGCATGAGAAGAATAGAGGGAGAGTTTATTTACAGAGACAGGGCAGCAAAAAGAGAAGCCGAGATAGAGAAAGGAGGCAGAACCAGAGGAGGAAGAGAAGTAGAGGCAGAGGCAGAGAATACAGAGGCAGAGATGAAACAGTCGAGAAGCAGAGGCAGAGGCAGAGTCATTAATAAACAGTGAAATGATCAAGCAAAGGTGGCACCCTGAAGGAAATGGAACCAAGCGTTTAGCAGTAAAAACCTAATGAAGTCGGGTATTAAACCTTATGGTAGCATTGAATTAACATATTAATGAAACAAGGTTCATATATTAAAGTGCTGAAGAAATAAGAAATAAACCTTGAACAAAGTTTATATGTATATATGTATATAAGGAAGGCGTTAAGTTGTTCTTGGAGTGGAACCATGACTCTAAGTGGAACTCCGAACATGAACAGTAAAAACAGAGGGCCACAAAACCAGTGGGTTCGCGCGTTGGTTGAAGTGGTAAGCTGTATTCTCAAAACGAACGCGATATATGTCACTGATGGCCATGTGTCCTAGGGCGGTTTCCAAATACAACTTTTTTCGTGTGACTTTGGAAAATTATGTGATGAGCACATAAGTTGCACAATATAGCATGTCGACCATTGGATGGGGGCCCAAAGCCCAGTTGATGCACGAGAGCAGATTGACCGTCCGATCAAAGGTGAAAGTGTGGAGAAGAGAACCAAGGATGTGGGTCCTACATTCAGATCTGCGAAGCCAAAGTATTATGTGAATGACTATGTATTCTGTGTTATGAAAGTTAATAAATAGGTGGAGGTTATAACTTATATTAATATATGTTGTTATATATGATGGGCCGAATGCAGGTTGAACTACATGGTGAAGTGTTCACATATAAGTTAAATGTGTGGGTTTACTATAAGGTTCATAATAAATTGAACGGGGTCGTTATATATGTCAATATATTATAATTGATATGCAAGTCACCAAAGGAGTGGTACATATGATAGTCAGCATATAGTAGTACATTGTGGGCCCGAGCGCTTTTACACTAAGTCGGGGTTTGATACCTATTGCAATGTTAATATGCTACATGGCTAAGGTTAGGGAAGCGAAAGCATTAATCAAATTATGGAACCCGAGAGGTTATATATATATATATATATATATATATATATATATATATATATATATATATATATATATATATATTAGTGTTGGGCTTATGTCTAAGTCCAAGACTTAATATAATGTTGACGGAAGATATTATGTGTGTAGGGTTGGACCCCACTACATAAAATTTTAAAAATCATAACCCAAGCTGGAGGATACATTAAAGCAGAAGCGGAAGCTTATATATATGCAACGCGGTACATATGTTGTGCTTTATATACAAAATTCCAAAGCATATATATATTTATATGTAGCTCTCTATTGTTCGAGTTAAAACAAACAAAGTCTTATATTGTGGGACCCTCACCAATCGCATTGGAGAAACTTGGCAGTGGATCATGTTAACAAAAAGTTGCGATTGTGATTGAGTTATGGACCCGACGGGTTTATGAACTGTGATTCATACATGCTTAAGTTCTGACATCAAAGTAGGCCATCGCATCGGAAAGAAGCAGAACATCGGAGCACTATATTGAAAGCTGCGATTGTGATGATCGCATCGGGTCCTTCACAAATGCATCAATCGCAATTGGAAGTATTCAGTTACGATTATTCGCATCAGCACATTAAAGTGCAGTGAATAGTGAATCATCGGATCAGAGTGATCGCATCAAAGCATCGGAGCATCAGACTCACAACTAAAAGTTGTGATTGCGATCAATCACAATCGGAAGAATTCAGGAGGTGACTCATCGCATCGGATAATAAAACAAGCTTGGCGGGTGGGCCTGAAAGGGAATTTTAAGTATTAAAAAGGTATTTTATTTAAGTTCTCCGTGAATTGATTTGCGTAACATAAAGGGGCAGTTTATATGTTAAAAAAACTTCATTATCATACCGAGAGTTGAATTGTGATATATGAAAAGCACAGTTACACACACACACACACACACACACACACACACACACACACACACACACACACACATATATATATATATATATATATATATATATATATATATATATATATATATATATATATATATATATATATATATATATGCATATATACACACACACACACACACACACGTATATATATATATATATATATATATATATATATATATATATATATATTTGTCAGTTACACTGCGACAGTGAACATGAGATCAAACAGAACTGAAAAGCACAAACACAGTCACAGAAAAGACAAACACAGTGATCCAAAACTTAGTAAGTTGATTCGCAATTCTCATTGTAACTGAATGTATACGTTTTTTATTGGTTTATATTGTTTTTGATGCATTGGCAAGTCTCTGGAAGAAAACAAAAGTCCCACTGTAATATTAAAATTAGTACATACAGTTATATTTTTCTGAGTGAGATGGAAAATAAATGAGAAGGCAGAGGGCTAAGAGGTATGGCTATTCATTTCGAATTCCCTGAGGAATAAAAACAGTCATAAGGAAATCTCTATAAATAATATCATCTTGATATGCATAGAGAGGTTAGAGAGAGTGAAGATAGAGAATGCAGAGTATGGAAAATTGAGGTAGAGAAGATAAGGAAGAGAGGAGTAGAAAGAGATGCTATATAATAGAGCTGATATATGAGGTAAATCAACAAACACTTCTTTTAATAAATTGAGGAAGTTAGAGCTTCCCTATCAAGTTGAACCTTGATAGTTTTCAGTTGTAGCTAACTGAGGTTGGAGCCTTCTGTAGGTTGGTGCCTGCAGAAAAACAGTGGTGAGAGGGAGTTGGAGCTTGCCTTTGCATCACAACAATAATAAGATGTGGTTTTCTCCCTTTATGGGTTTCCACTCATATCTATTGTCTCTATGTGTGTTGCCTATGTGTTGAAATGATCTACCCAATCTACTTAATGTTTGCTGCTCTCATAATAATTTTGGTGTCACATTAATTTAATACTTGCTGCAACATATTAAGTCTATTCACATATTAAATTTGGTTATAAAATTAAGTTGTAAATAAGTTGATGAAAAATTTAAAAAGCTTATGGATGTGTTAAACTGATTCACCCCCCCTCTCAGTTTAACTAAGGATTCAACAATTGGTATCAGAGCCAGTTCCTTTGTACCAATTTAACCACTGAAAGGAGATCCTAGGTCCCTAGGATGGCTATTCAAGAAGGAAGCTCAACCAATAAAGCCCCTTTTTTCACCGGTGCTAATTATGCCTTCTGGAAAATCAGAATGAGAGCATACATAATTTCTCTAGGAATAGAGGTTTGGGCTGCTGTGGAATTTGAACATGCCCCAAAGGCAACTGACCCAGAGAGAGAAGCTAAAAAAGAATTTGTAGCAAATGCAAAGGCCATGAATGCAATCCTAAGTGGACTTTGTGAGGCTGAATTTATCAAAATAATGCATAGTAAGACTGCCAAAGATAAAGGTAAATAAAAAGCTAAAGACAACCAAACTTCAAGTATAAAGAGCTCAGTTTGAAAATTAAAAATGAATGATGATGAAGATGTTGGCAGCTTCTTCTTAAGAGTTGCAAAAATTGTTAACAATATGAAAGCCCTTGGAGAAATCATGCCAGAAAAGTGTAATTGTACAAAAGATTCTAAGATCTCTTCCACCTAGTTTTAACCCCAAGGTGTCTGCAATAGAAGAAACAACTGACTGGGAAACCTTAACCATGAACCAATTACTTGGAAATCTAACAGCCTACGAGATGAGACTCCCATGGAAGAAGCCAAGTGCTAGGGAGGAAAATTTTAAAACAGAAAAGAAGAAAGAAGAAAAGGAAGATATGTGTTCTTACTCTGATGAAGAAGAGGCCAAGTTTTTCAAGAAACTGGACAGAAGCTCAGGTAAATATAAAGGTAAAATTCCATTCAAATTCTTTAACTATGGAAGAGTTTGACACTATGCTGCTAAGTGTCCTCATAAGAAAGCAAGGAATCAGGCTCATGAATCAGAGAAAACTACATCAAAGAACTAGCAGAAAGGAAATAAATTCAATAGAAAATATTACTATGTTCAACAAGACAGTAGTGCATCTGAAGACTCAGATGAATCTTCAAGTGAAGAAGGAACCTCTAAATTTTTATTGATGGCCATAGAAGAACTTGAAGGACTCCTACTAGAAGATGAAGAAGAAGGTGAATTTTACCTTGAGGGGGAGCTAAGAATTTCTCTGGAGGATATTGACAGACTCAAACTAAAGTGCAGAAAACAAAAGGACATTCTCCTCAAGTATGTAAGAGAAGAGAAAAATTCAGAAATCCTCATGCAGCTGAAGGTAGAGCTTGAAGAAGCCAAGAAGATAGAAGACATGTTACTTAAGAAAATCAAGGATAAAACTTAGGAACAAGAGAAGTTGGAAGAAGAAGTAGTATGTATGAGGAAGAAATTAGAAAATGCTCAAAGGAAAGTGTATATAAATACTTCTCAAAAAACAAGCTCTGGTAAGTTGAACGAAATTCTGGATGCTCAAAGATCTCCTCTTATAAAAATTGGACTAGGCTATGAAGGAGAATCAAGTAAAAGCAAAGAAAAGGAAAACAAAAATACTATTTTTGTAAAAGAAAAGAAGGCTGATGAAGCAGCTCAAATAATTCCTACAAAATAAGAAACATGTAATGAGGGAGACAGAGATCAGAAGAAACCTCTAATAACAAAGAATGCAATAAATACTAAGACAACAGAAAAATGATCATATACCCCTGAGTATGTCAAAATTGGAAGCCATCAAAGGAGATTCTTCCCTCCTATGAAAAATGCTACCTGTTATGTCTGCCACAAGCTGGGACACATTGCTGCATACTGTCATACAAGGAGGAGTAATTCAAACCAGCAAAAGATGCAAACAGTGAAGAGATTGCCTCAAGAAAACAAATGGAGAAGACAACCTCACATCAAGTATGCAAATTGTTTCTATGGTTACTATTTTTATTGTAAGGAATTTGGCCATAAAATCATTGAGTGCAGAAAATATGGACAAAGATTGATGCTCAACACCTCAAGGAGGTTTATGAATCAAGGAAATTTTACTCATACTCACAATTCTGCAAAAATCATGATCAAACGCTGTGTATGCAATAAAATTGGACATATGCCTTCCAAATTTCCTCTCAAAAGATGTGGTCCATCATCTCACTAAAGATACCAAACAAAAAGATGCTTCCAGTGGAAAAAGAAGGTGAATAAATGTGACCTGGCTCTAACTGCTCAAGACCTAAAAAGCCAGTGGTATTTGGACAGTGGCTGCTCAAAACATATGACTAGAGACAGAAGCAAGTTTATAACTTTTGATGAAAAGAAATATGGCAATGATAAATCAGGAAAAATCAAAGGAAAAGGCTCAATCAGCCTAGATAATGGCAGAGGAAAGGCCCAAGATGTACTATTTGTAGATGGGCTGAAATCAAACTTTCTGAGTGTCAGTCAAATGTGTGATAAAGGCTGCGAATTTCTTTTCAGAGCACAAGACTGTGAAGTCAAATCAAGCACCACAGGAAAGACTCTACTCAAAGGTGTTCGAACAGAGATTAATGTTTACATAGTGAAAGAGGAAGATGAAGCATGCCATCTTAGAAAGCTTGAGGAGTCATGGTTATGGCATAAGAGGTTGGGACATCTCAGATTCGTTCATATCATCAGACTAAGCAAGAAGAAAGCTGTCAGAGACATGCCGGAAATAAAAAGGTCTTCCAATACCATATGAAAATCTTGTCAATTGGGAAAACAGACCCGCACATCATTCAAGGCCAAAGATGAGTTATCAACAAGAATACCACTTTAGCTTTTTCAAATGGACCTGTGTGGACCTGCAAGAACTAAAACACCAAGTGGATAATCCTACTTCATGTTGATAATAGATGATTTCTCCATAATGGCATGGGTTGCATTTCTTAAGAATAAATCGGAAGCTCTGGAGAAATTCAAAATATTTAAAGCTTTAGCAACAAATCAAACAGGATGCAAGCTAAAATGCATTAGATCAGACAGAGGAGGTGAGTTCACAGATTATGACTTTGCAGACCTATGCAATGAACATGGGATAAAGCAAAAATTTACTATTGGAGGGACACCTCAGCAGAATGGAGTAGCAGAGAGACAAAACAGGTCTATACAACAAATTGCCAGAGCCATGATGCAAGAGAGTAATATTCCTCAAACCTTCTGGGCAGAAGCAATACACACAACCGTGCATATCCTTAACAAAGCTAATTTAAGGCCAAGCAGTGACAAGACTCCCTATGAACTATGGCATGGTAAACCAGCTTCAATCAAGCACTTTAGAATCTTTGGAAGCAAGTGTTACATAAAGAATAATGATGAGAGTCTTGGAAAATTTGATGCAAGAGAATATGAAGGGATATTTCTAGGATATGCATTGAAAATTAAAGGGTACATATGCTACAAAAAGACTCTTCGAAAAATTGTAGAAAGCATTGACGTGAGATTTGATGAAGAACTTCCAAACAATACAAGAGGTACAGACTACAGCAGTCCTTCAGACAACCATGAAGAAGAAAACCAAGATGATGATGAAAAAAGCAAGACAACAGAAGATGTTGAACTGAGCTCGAAAGCCCCCTCAAGATACACTCAGAAGAACCATCCAGAAGATCATATCATTGGAGACAAGAGAGTAGGGGTCCAGACAAGAAGGCAGCTAACTGAACAAACGAAAGAGGTATAAATAGCCATGTTATCACAAATAGAGCCAAAGAAGTTTGAAGAATCCAGCAAGGACAAGTATTGGGTGAATGCTATGAATGAAGAATTGGACCAAATTGAGAAGAACAATACCTGGGAATTAGTTCCTAGACCCACTGAGAAAAATGTCATAGGCTCAAAATGGGTATTCAAAAATAAAATGAATGAGCAACGACAGGTAATCAGGAATAAAGTTATACTTGTCTGCAAAGGATATTCACAAATCGAAGGACTTGATTACGATGAAAAATTTGCCCCTATAGCCAGAATGGAAGCTATCAGAATGTTTCTGGCCTTTGCATGCTACCAAGACTTCAAGGTCTATCAAATCGATGTGAAATCTGCATTTCTGAATGGAGATCTAGAAGAAGAAGTCTTCATGAAACAACCAGAAGGCTTCTCATTAACAAACAAAGAAGACTATGTATGCAGACTAAAGAAGGCTCTATATGGACTAAAAAAAGCTCCTCGTGCTTGGTACTCAAGGCTGGATAAATACTTGCAAAAAAAATGCTTTAAGAGAGGAGGAGTAGACAACAATCTATACATAAAAGCCCATGAAAATGAACTCCTGATTGTTGTAGTATATGTTGATGACATTATGTTTGGAAGCAACAGAGATGAGTTGGAAAAAGGGTTTGGTGAGGAGATGAAATCAGAGTTTGAGATGTCTATGATTGGAGAGCTCAGTTTCTATTTAGGACTTCAAACTCAGCAAAAGAAAACAGGTACATTCATCTCACAAGAAAAATACTTAAAAGAAATGTTGAAAAAGTTCAAAATGGAAGACAGGAAACCTGTGTCAACTCCCATGATCACAGGATGCATTGAGCTATGTGTTGATGATGGATCTGCTAATATAGATCAAAGACTCTACAGATCCATGATAGGAAGTCTGTTGTACTTGACAACATCAAGACCAGACATCATGCTAGCAGTAGGACTTGTGGCTAGATATCAAGCAGCACCAAAGAAAAATCATCTTCTAGCAGTCAAAAGAATATTTAGATATCTACAAGTAACAGTACAGTTTGGGCTATGGTATCCAAAAGGAAAAATCTTCACTTTGATAGCATACACAGATGTAGATTGGGCCAGCTGTGTGGATGACAGGAAAAGCATAAGTAGAGGTGCATTCTATCTAGGAGAAAGTCTGGTTGCATGGCTAAGAAAGAAACAAACATATATTTCTCTATCTACAGCAGAAGCAGAATACATAGCAGTAGAAGCATGCTGCACACAGGTCATGTGGATGAAGCAAACCCTCCAAGACACGAAGGTAAGCATTAATGAACCTATCTCTATCAAATGTGATAATACAAGTGCTATAAGCATATCAAAAAATCATGTGCTTCATTCAAAAACTAAACATATCCCAATCAAGTATAATTTTCTCTGAGAACAAGTAGCTCAGAAGGTAGTGAAGCTGGAGTATGTGCCGACAAAAGAACAGAAAACAAATATATTTACCAAACCTCTTGCTAGAGAGCCATTTGAGTATTTGAGAGATAGACTAGGGGTAGTATCTGTAGATGCTACTCTCTGATATGAAGAGAAAGCATTGTTTCAGGGGGAGAACAAAAACAAAAATATCATTCCAGGGGGAGATCAGCTAGCAAGGAAAGCATGAAATAGGTCCTCAAGATCAGAATAACATGGATGAGATTTAAAAGCACACTAGCAAATGAGAAACCCCTTGCCATTGATGTCAACGGGGGAGGAAGAGCAAGCAACAGAAGAAAGGGTCCTACAAGGCAAGCAGAGGAAGTGTATTGCCATCAATTCCAAAGGGGGAGACTATTGGAAATGTTGTCATTGATGGCAAAGGAGGCAGTAGAGGCAGAGACAGACAAAGGACAAAAACAGAAGAAAAGGAGAAGACAACAGGTAAAATTTACAGGGAGCATGAGAAGAACAGAGGGAGAGTTTATTTACAGAGACAGGGCAGCAAAAAGAGAGGCAGAGACAGAGAAAGGAGGAAAAACCAGAGGAGGCAGAGTAGTAGAGGCAGAGGTAGAGATGAAACAGTCGAGCAGCAGAGGTAGAGGCAGAGCCGTTAAGAAACAATGAAACGATAAAGCTAAGACGAAACCCTGAGGGAAATGGAACCAAGCATTTAGAAGTAAAAACCTAATGAAGTCAGGTATTAAACCTTATGGTAGCGTTGAATTAACATATTAATGAAACAAGGTTCATATATTAAAGCGCTGAAGAAATAAGAAATAAACCTTGAACAGAGTTTATATGTATATATGTATATAACGAAGGCACAAAGTTGTTGTTGGAGCAGAACCATGACTATAAGCAGAACCGCAAACATGAACAGTAAAATTGTAGGGCCACAAAACCAGTGGGTTCGTGCATTGGTTGAAGTGGTAAGCTGTATTATCAAAATAAACATGACATATGTCACTGATGGCCACGTGTCCTAGGGCAGTTTCCAAATACAACTTTTTTTGCGTGAATTTGGAAAATTATGTGACGAGCACATAAGTTGTGTGATATTGCGCGTCGACCATTGGATGGGGGCCCAAAGCCCAGTTGATGCATGAGAGCAGATTGACCGTCCGATCAAAGGTGAAAGTGTGGGGAAGAGAACCAAGGATGTGGGTCCTACATTCACAGCTATGGAGCCAAAGTATTATGTGAATGACTATGTATTCTATGTTATGAAAGTTAATAAATAGGTGGAGGTTATAACTTATATTAATATATGTTGATATATATGATGGGCCGAATGCAAGTTGAACTACAGGGTAAAGTGTTCACATATAAGTTAACTGTGTGGGTTTACTATAAGGTTCATAATAAATTGAACGGGGTCATTATATATGTCAATATATTATAATTGATATGTAAGTCACCAAAGGAGTGGTACATATGATAGTCAGCATATAGTAGTACACTGTGGGCCCGAGCACTTTTACACTAAGTCAGGGTTTGATACCTATTGCAATGTTAATATGCTACACGGCTAAGGTTATACTGGGAAGCGGAAGCATTAATCAAACTATGGAACCCGAGAGGTTATATATATATATATATATATATATATATATATATATATATATATATATATATATATATATATATATATATATCTATATATATATATATATATATATATATATATATATGTATGTATATATATATATATATATATATATATATATGTATGTATATATATATATATATATATATGTATGTATGTATGTATGTATGTATGTATGTATATATATATATATATATATATATATATATATATATATATATATATATATGTATGTATATATATATATATTAGTGCTAGGCTTATGTTTAAGACCAAGACTTAATATAATGTTGACGGAAGATATTGTGTGTGTAGGGTGGGACCCCCCTACATAAAATTCTGAGAATCATAACCCAAGCTAGAGGATACATTAAAGCAGAAGCGGAAGCTTATATATATGCAACGCGGTACATATGTTGCACTTTATATAAAAGAGTCCAAAGCATATATATATTTATATGTAGCACTCTATTGTTCGAGTTAAAACAAACAAAGTCTTATATTGTGGGACCCTCACCAATCGCATCAGATAAACTTGGCAGTGGATCATGTTAACAAAAAGTTGCGATTGTGATTGAGTTCCAGACCCGACAGGCTTATGAACTGTGATTCATACATGCTTAAGTTCCGACATCAAAGTAGGCCATCACATCAGAAAGAAGAAAAACATCAGAGCACTATATTGAAAGTTGCGATTGCGATGATCACATCGGGTCCTTCGCAAATGCATCAATCGCAAAAGGAAGTATTCAGTTATGATTAATCGCATTAGCACAGTAAAGTGCAGTGAACAGTGAATGATCGGATCGGAATGATCGCATCGGAGCATCGAAGCATCAAAGCATCAGAACTCACAACTAAAAGTTGCAATTTCGATCAATCGCAGTCGGAAGAATTCAGGAGGTGACTCATCGCATCGGAGAATAAAACAAGCTTGGCGAGTAGGCCCGAAAGGGAATTTTAAGTATTAAAAAGGTATTTTATTTAAGTTCTCCGTGAATTGATTTGCATAACATAAAGGGGCAGTTTATATGTTAAAAACACTTCATTATCATGCCAAGAGTTGAATTGCGATATATATATATATATATATATATATATATATATATATATGGGTTACACAACGTGACGATTGAACGGAGATCAAACGGAGTTGAAAAGGACAAACACGATCGGAGAAAGGGTAAACGATGATCCAAAACTTAATAAGTTGATTTGTAATCCTCAGTAGCAATAACTAAATGTATACGTTCTTTATTGGTTTATATTGTTTGTGATGCATTGGCAAGTCTGGAAGAAAACAAATTTCCCACTATAATATATATATATATATATATATATATATATATATATATATATATATATATATATATATATATATGTATGTATGTATATGTCAGTTACACTGTGATAGTGAACAAGAGATCAAACAGAGCTGAAAAGGAGAAACACATTCATAGAAAAGACAAACACAGTGATCCAAAACTTAATAAGTTGATTTGTAATCCCCAATGTAACTAAATGTATACGTTTTTTATTGGTTTATATTGTTTGTGATGCATTGGAAAGTATCTGGTAGAAAACAAAATTCCCACTGTAATATTAAAATTAGTACATATAGTTATATTTTTCTGAGTGAGCTAGAAAAGAAATGAGAAGGCAGAGGGCTAAGAGGTATGGCTATTCATTTCGAATTCCCTAAGGAATACAAACAATCATAAGGAAATATCTATAAATAATATCATCTTGATATGCATAGAGAGGTTAGAGAGAGTGAAGATATAGAATGCAGAGTATGGAGAATTGAGGCAAAGAAGATAAGGAAGAGAGGAGCAGAAAGAGATGCTACAGAACAAAGCTAATATCTGCGGTAAATCAACAAACATTTATTCTAATAAATTGAGGAAGTTGGAGCTTCCCTATCAAGTTGAACCTTGATAGTTGTCAGTTATAGTTGAATGAGGTTGGAGCCTCCTGTAGGTTGGTGCCTACAAAAAATAGTGGTGAGAGGGAGTTGGAGCTTGCCTTTGCATCACAACAATAATAAGATGTGGTTTTCTCCCTTTATGGTTTTCCACTTATATCTGTTGTCTCTATGTGTGTTGCCTATGTGTTGAAATGATCTACCCAATCTGCTTGATGTTTGCTGCTCTCATAATAAGTTTGGTGTCACAATAATTTAATACTTGCTGCAACATATTAAGAGTGTTTACAGATTAAATTTGGTTATAAAATTAAGTTGTAAATAAGTTGATGAAAAATTTAAAAAGCTTCTGTATGTGTTAAATTGATTCACCCCCCTCTCAGTTTAACTAAGGATTCAACAAAAAATTATGTCAAATGCTTCATAGTGGGATTGAAGAGTGGCTTCACATAAATATTTTAATGACTTTAAGGTAAAATGTTTTGATTACATTAAATGCCAAAGTGTTTACTTTATCATGGTATGGATAAATTGTGAGTGTATATATTTAAAAGAGTGATGGTATAATTTTGGAAAGGGCTTATGTAATTTAAGAAAGTGGCTTAGGGCTTGGTTTATTGTTCTTTATCATTTATTTTAACAAACAAGGGGATTTTTTCAATTCTTTCTGGGATATTGTAATATTTTTTTAAATAAAGGGTTTGTGAAAGTTTTTATCAGATCATTGTTCTTGTAGAAAACTTGTAACCTCGTCTATTTTGTAGTAGCTAAGAAACAGAGAAGTCATTATGTTTGCAAATAATTTTTTTTTACTGAGCCGCAAAAAATGGGAAAAAATGGGAGGCTAAGAAAGTAGAAGTAGTAGCTACAGATGTTTGAAATCATTTTGAAAGAATTAGAAGTGAAGAGGCAAAAGGACGTTTTTGCATTGAAATTCACCATTCTGCTAATGGCATTTTTGTTGGTCAACAAAAGTATTCCACTAACATTATCCAAAATTTTAGGATGAAAAATTGGAAACTTGGTGATACACCAATTTCACAAGGCACCAAACTAAGCAAATAAAAGGAAGCACCACCAGTTGATCCCACATTGTATAAAATTCTAGTCGTATTTTTTTGTATCTCATTGCGACTAGACATGATATTATGTTTTCATCAAGTTTTATCTCTAATTTTATGCAATATTCAAATATTAATCATTGAAAGGTTGCAAAGAGGGTCTTAACACTAGCACATTTGGCCCAATTTCTGATAGCCAAAATGTTGCTCTTGCAACACATAGGCGTCCTAAGAGTGACACTTTGAGGTGGATCAAAATTTCATTTCCTTTATCGTCACAATTCTGACACTTCTAATAACTATCAATAGAAACACTAATTCTAACGTTTTTTGGTCCTGTCACAATTTTGATGTTTCCAATTTTGTGTTGCTCTTTTGACGTTTCCAAGTTGTCATCGCTCTTCCGACGTTTGAAATTTCTATCACTCTCCTGACGTTTTCAAGAGGACATCATGCTTCCGACGTTACCAAAAGTTCATCGCTCTTCCGATGTTAGAAAAGTTCGTCGCTCTTCCAATGTTATCAAAACTTCATCACTTTTTCGACGTTACAGAAATTCCGTCGCTCATATGATGTTGCCAAAAGTTCATCGCTCTTTTAACATTACCAAAAAAATTTCGCTCTTCTGACGTTCACAAAATTTCATTGCTCTTCCGACATTTTTGAAACGTCGGAATACCGATGACAACAAATGTATATGGAAAAAAAAACAACGAGTCTATTACTGGAAAACTCCATGAGTTTAGCTCCATTTTGATCAAGCTCGATGCTATTCACTGAATGCAAGAGTAAAAGCTCCTTAGGAAGAGGCCCTTGGATTCTATTATTCATTTCACTAAAGTTAATGAGATTTCTCAGCTGCCCGATATTTGGAGGAATGATTCAACTGAACCAATTGTTGGACACATCCAATCGTTTCAGCTCCTTTTCTCCACCAGTATCTGTGGGAATTTGGCATGTTTGATCAAACCAAGGATCTCAACCTCTTTTTCAATTTTTTTTTTTCATAATATTTGTCACAACCACCTAATGCCTATTCTGGAGAGTGACCTTGTATACTTTTCCAGATCCTCCGGAACCAATCACATTATCCATTGTCAATTTCTATAGGATGTATGCCTCATTCAGTTCCATGTCTGAGTGAAAATATGTCACTTCCCATTCCAACGTTGAGTTGCTTGGCTTTCCCACCAATAAAGTTCTCACTCTACTATAGGTAATGAAACATGAAAACAATATAATTTCCATGGCTAGCATAAAATTTGATGCTAAAATTATAGACAAATAATCATGTAAATCACTCTTGTTTGAAGAAAATGATCTTAACCTATACTGGAAAGCTAGATCAACACATACGTTTGGATCTTCATCCTTCTGTGATCTCATGTGATTTCCTTAGCCAGGGGTGACCAGAGCCTTCTATTTCTTTGTTCATGATCCTATACTCATCTTTTTCACAAAAAAAAAAATGTTGGAAGTTAACATTGTTGTCTAACTATATTCTATGCTCAGTTATATCAATTAGCATGTATTGTAGTTCACACTTTTGAATGGGCTTATTCGCTCATTTGAAATGGATGCATTCTTCAAATATCGTTACACTTAAGAAATTGCATATCATTTTGTGGCACCTGACATTTGCATGTAATAGGTATACATGCTCACTTGAACTCACATATGATACTTATCCAACAAGTTTGGACAAAATATCACCTATGGCGTCAACTGAAATTGTTTACTCGATTAGCACGGTTACACCTGAATGAGGTCTTACATCATGAATTGTGTCCCACAATCATATTGTGCTGGAGGTGAGGCGTCCTGCACAAATGGACTAAAAAATCAACATCTTTATAACCAGTCTATGTCGACCTACCAGGATAAGTGGCTAATGCGGACTTCCCAAACCACAGTGAGACTGTGGTTTCTTAATAAGCATAGAGATATCTTTGAATGTTGAGCCTCAACAACTCAATAAAAATTTGTGGAAATTGTGTTCAAAAATCTGAAAATTCTGGAGCAGTGTCAAGTTTAGGTGTTTTTGTTGTAGTGGTAATGGCACCAATTCATTGAAAGTTAAATTTCAAGGTACACACTGTTAGGAAATGCAGGTTTCTTGTGCCCATTGAAGCAACTATCCCATGCATATTATATGTACATGTCATACTATTATTTTCGTAACATATTAAAGACCTAACTCACAAATGTCTCCCTCCATGGCTAGAGAACGCGATATAAATGTTTTCTACCATATCAAAAGCTAACTCGATCTATAAATTTACAATATTTTCCATCAAATTGGGAGTGTTTCAAATATTTTTCTGCTACTTGTTAGAAAGCTTTCATATGATTTTTGAACTTGGAGCACCATGCCAAAGGGGCATCCACCTGTTTTTAGAGATTGTAATTTTTAATAATTTCATCAATAGAAGCCAGTTGCATTCAACATTTTAATATGGATATAATACAATATTACTTTGATTGAAATGAAACTTGAAATCTTTTAGGTAAAGGTGAACAAAAAAAATCATATTATAATAATATATATGAAAACATTAAAAAGGTATACTATAATAATAAAAATAATATAGGAACACAATAGACTATTGTAAATTCATATTAACCCCAATATATTAAGTATAAAAAAGTTTAAAGCTCCAATTTCTTTTTCATCCTCCTCAGTGCTTGATAAAACTAACATTGAGATTAATTTGAGATAGTGATAGAATTTCAATTTAGAACATGAATATGGTAAGAACTGACATTCAACAAAGAAAAAAATAGATCTTAAACCTTATTTGCAGATATTTTCACGTCATGAGATGATTCCATTCTACTATTATGGGTCTATGAATGAAATGTGTAAGGAAATTTAAGATAAAGCAGTAAGTTGGTTTGAGCATGAGTATCGGGGTCACTCCATATACCGAGACTATATACCAATGGATCAAATGCTTCCAATGAGTAAAAGTAGTTTCTTAGATGGTACATAATAATTATCTTTATCTTTGGCCTTTTTATACATTTCCCATTTGACTGCTTTGCAGAGACATTGAATTTGCAATATGTTTATTGAAAAATATGAAATTTGGCCATGCCAACCTGGCATTTTGTTTCACTGTTGAGGTACAGGGCATAAACCTGTCCACTAGTTACCATTTTAGTTGTGGCTTGCATCATCAACATGGTATCATTTGCAAAGGAACGAGTCAATTAGAATGGATCTAAGTCCTGGGGAAATTCAGGTAGCAGTGAAATTTTGGCGGGATAGATACCTTTCATTTAAGATAAAACAAGCATGCTACATAAATCCAGAGCTCCCTAGCAAAGGATAAATTATGTCTAATGGTTAAATTTACATTTCTGGAAAGATGGTACATAATAAATGTCTTTAATCATTGGAATTTTCATAGGTGGCCATTTTGTTTCTCTACTTTCTTGCACACTTTGAATTTGCATTATCTCATGGAAGAAGAAGGCATTGGCTAAGACAATCAATGAAGTTCCACTATTTAGGTTGAAAAAATGTTATGTTGTCCACTAGTTATTATTTTCTCTGAGTCTCTGTTGTGTATGTCATCCATGTGGCATGGTCTTAAAGGAAAAAGTCTGAAAAGGGTTGGTACAAGTACTAGGAAATTTTTGTGTAATACCTAAGACTTACGCTGAGGAAGTATGCTCTTTGAAATGGAATCCCTTTGGGCATGTTTCTTGAGGAATTTATATGATGAGAGGAATGAGGGGGAAGGAGGGCTTATATGAATAATAGGTCATATTCTTGGTTTACACTAGACCTTGAGAGAATGAAGAGGTGCCTCAAAGAGCATGCACTATGACTTGTAGCAAAAGATAAGATACAATACTAAATCGATAAAAATTCAATTGTTGGAACTATATAAAGTGCATAGAAGAACATTGACAAGATCACCCATATTTTAAGTGACATAAAATATTTCACATAATCATATTGGAGGTCTTTGTCACTATTTTCAGAGAAGTTATTAGTAGAATATTATACTCAAATCGTAGAATTGATGTAAAATAATAAATGACTCCAAATTCTATATCTTAAAATAAAATTATTAGTCAATATTGTGGAAACATGTACAGTTCATGGTGGTGAACAAATTCTACTATCATACTACACCAGTGACAAGTATGCTCTGATACTGCAATGGTACAACAAATCATCTTTTCTCAAACCATATAAGAATATCGAGCATAGATGACTGAGTGTTGCAGCACGTCCAAATAAAGTAGATGAAGTCACAAGCATGTAGTTGTGAGGATAAGGCTGGAACTAAGTAATAACATAATATAATCAGATCTTCAAAAATTAAAGAAGAAAATCACATGCATATAGTGCAAAACATGCAGAAGTGTGAGAATGTTTTTCACGCATAGAAACCCAAACATAAGACCTTAAATTCAAAATCTACATAGGGTATAGATCACATTTATCTATCTCAAGTAATTTTTTCTATTGATCCCCACTACCCTAATTAATGTTAAGAGGAAGGGGAACATAATCTACATCACATTCCATGGGAGATTCAAAATATATATTTCATCTTCATCACAGCTATAAAAGGGAACTCTTTCTTTAACAAGGTCACTACTATATATAGTGTTCTTAGCCTACCTTCAAAACATCAAAGTAGCAAGAGGTTGCATCCCTTTGAAATTTGTTCAAACCTATTGTTGATAGCAAGGATAGTGTTATAAATTTATTAATACATAATTATAAACCTATATAAGTGATCAAAAAAGTGGACAATATCAGAAACAATGTTTCTTCTAGCATCTAACACACAACGATGTGAAGTATGGTCCATATATTTCAAACCTATTGTTGCTAGCAAGGATAGAGTTACAAAGTTTTTAATACATACTTAAACACCTATCTAAGGAATAAATAGAGTGGACAATATCAGAAACAATGTTTCTTCTAGCATCTAACACACAACAAGTTGAAGTATGGTCCAAATGTTTCTAAGGGAACACCTTACCTTTTACATTGAAGGATGTTTAGGGGGTTTATTGCACACTATGAATGAAGACAATTATAATTATCCACAGTGCCTAAAATAGATATGGATATCTCTATTATATAATTAATTGTAGTGAAATATTTAACCAAACCAAGTGGATAGTAAAACATTTATATTAGCATGCTCAGGTACTTGATGCTTCTTGTGCAAAAAAATGGATTTTCACTACCTATTACATTCCATGGGTTTTTTCATGCACATGATATTACCAATAATGATGGTGAATATATTCAACATATTTTTGTAACAATAATCAACTTAGATTGGTAATATGAACTTTTCATTTGTAGCATGTTGATGGTTGGAGGAAGGTGCAGTAATGGAGAATGACTTCAATATCATTAAGCACTTGTTTTCTTGTGAATTTGCTGACAGATCCTACATGACCTCGATTGAGGAATTTCTCCATGGACATGCAAGGAATTACATTGGCTTGAAAGGAGTTTCAAGAATTGGATTCAATACCATAGTATCGGGACTGGAAAAGAAAATTGCAGGAATACCCTCTTCTATGTTGCTTAATGCCTGTACAAAGTTTCCCTTCCAATATAATTTGACTATGCCATGATAAAAACCTACAAGACAAATGAGAGCATAGACATGTTATCAGAACGTAGATGTTTTTTCACTTGATCAGAAGCCATAAGTATTGAAACAAACATATAGTTTGGAGTTCTTCGAACTATGTAATATAAATAATGTTGAATAACATACCTCAAGGGAAAAGAGTAATTCAAATATGCTATAAATATACAACTGCAGACTATATCCTTGTAAATATGAGATGGATTCCTGGAACAACATCATATACAGACTCAAGAAAACCTCTGATACTTCTTTCTTAGCTTCCTAGAACTGAGAACATCAACATTCAAAGAAAACTAGAATTTAGATCCTCAATAAGCCAATGAATCATTGGGAAAGTGCTATAGACTTTGTTGGCATTAGCAGGTTAAAAGGAAAAGGAAAAGAGATGCCATGAAAATATGAAAATCGTTGGAAACATCATATCAATATTTTGAGAAATAATGTCCCTCCACTACATTTGAAGTTCTTGGCTCTTGGAAATTATGCATATACTGAAATCAATATTACATTTTTATCCATTTTACTATAGATTTCATCTTTTTGATGACTGAAATAATATGCAGTGAACAGAGAAAAAGCTGCAACAATCCAGGTGGCAATATGATTCAAGATTAAAAAAAAATATGAATAGTTTACACCATATTCATAAATATTGTGTTCACATACATGTACTTGAATAAGAGTCCAAACATTTCAGTTATAAGACTAATGAAGTGATGGGTTGTTTATTAAATTATATAGGTAGATTCTAGTACTTGAGACCTTGAATATAAGTTGGAAAACACAATGGGATTAAGAATGCTGAGTATGGTATAAAATCTTTCTGGACATTCCAATTCTAAGGATAATGAATTGATGGGTTATTACTTAAACTATACAGGAAGATCCCTATACTTGAGACTTTAAAGATAAGCTGGCAGACATAATGGGATTAAAAATTCTGAGTATGGTATAAAATATCTCCAGCACTTGAGACCTTGGAATGCATAATGGCATTAAGAATGAAGAGTTCGGTATACATTGATTTTGTATTGTTATGATACTTATTGCATCCACTATGGGTTGCTATCCCAGTCGATGCCCCTTTGTTTGAAAAGTCACACCAACTTGAAGAGGGCCCTGTTGTGGAATGTGAAGCTAAGGAAATGTTGCAGTAGTGTAGAGGCTGGTTTCAAGCAGAGAAGCTAAAACAACCAGTAGATCAAAAAGGAAAAGGATTAAAGCCCTTGTTCCCATGCCTTTTCCCCTGTTTGTGGTGTTTCTAGCTTAAAATTTCAATAGGAGATAGAACGTCGAAACCCAAAAAAAAGTAATCTCTACCTACAAGGAAAGCCCTAAAATTTTCTAGAATAGGTTAAAAGTAATATCAAGAGAGACACATGTTATCACTTTGGTGGTCTTGCTCCACTCTTTAGGATAAGGAAAGACTAGTCTACGGGGGAATCCCTGTGTCAAACTAAGCCTAATTGTTTGATACATAGTGAAATTTTCTCAGCTTAAAATGACAACACTCAATCAAACCAACTCACTTTCGAAGATGCATTCCAAATGTAGTAAAGGGAGAGAAAAATTCTTAGAATCCTAGCTCACAAGGTACTCAACATTGTTAGTCCACAATGTATTCAAAGGATGTACAAACATTGAAGTAGAAATGTGAGCAAGCTATGAGGTTATTAAGTCCAACATAAACCCAATAGTTTATTAGCCTTGTGAGATGAAAAATGCCCATATATTTAGTGAAATATGAACCAATGCTTATGAATGGAATGTTAGTGCTTGCAACTATGAAATATGTGAAGTATTTTTGTTGTCAAATTTAACTATTAGCCATCTAAAATATGAGCTTATGCATGATAGAAAATTTATGACAACAAAGAGTGAAACCCAGAGCCATCAATTATGCTAATAATTCATCATGCAAGGTGCCCAATTTAACCGTGAATTCCAAACGAAATTAACTTTGGGCCTATGAAAAATTAACTAAATTGTTGTATATACCTCACATTGTATTCTACTTGAGTGATTCAGACATCAACTTGTTTATTATAATAAGAGTTGTGACTCTTGCACATAATTAAGGAAATTTAGATCTCTTACACATAATTGTTTAGGGAAACGAGGAAATTGTGATCCAAAATTTGCAATCACCAACTGGTAAATGGAATGCCAGTAATAGTGGTTTACAAGCTACTCATAAAGTGGAGATAAAATATAGTATTGCATGTAGATATTTCAAAGGTGCTTCCTAAGACAATCCATAGAAGTCCTCTCAGACCAAGACCCACTCAAGATGACATTATTAAATAGTGCATCAAATCTCTTTCTGTGCTTGACTCCACTGTAGACGCCTACTCCTAGCCTTTTTCACTATCATTCAATCTTACAAAGTTCAAGATACTCTCTTGCACTCTCTCTTATTTCATCCTCTTAAATGTGACATTTAACTCACATTAAATTTTGCTTCATCCTTTTAGGGATACATTAGGGAACCCCTTTTAGGGATGCATTAGACAACCCCTTTCCATATTTAAAATCTTAATCAATAACAAGGATAAACATGAGAAAATAAAAAAAATTCCGAAAACTTAAATAGTAAAAGAAACTAAACTTCCTGGCAGAATCCGATGTCTGAAATTCCTTCCACCTAATTATACAAAACCTCAGAGCTCGTAAAAGAATCCATTTGGTCCACACCCTACTCCAATGCGTCCAAATAAATGGAAGGTTCGAGTCATGGAAAACACGTTCAAAATTTAGGTTTAGGGCGAGTTGTGTTCGTTAGGGTGTCGGGACGGGTCGAGTCGGGTTCAAATAGAGTCTGCATGCAGAAAAGTGACATTGTGATCAGAAAATTGATTCGGGTGGTAGAATGTTCTGGGTTCAGTCGGATTGTAGGTCAGAATAGGGAGGCTGGGTTGAAGAGTGAAATTTTTTTGACGCGCAAACCGGAATTAAAATAAAAAATAAAAAAATACAATAAAATAATATTATTTAAGAAATATAGATATTTGATAGAATCTGGAGCGCAAACCCTAGAGCCAACCCCTCCGTAATGGAAACCTAGGGTTTTATCAAACCTACAATGGGTGCCATCAGGGCCCTTCTTCTCCCTTATGGATGTATTTCTCAGCTCCCTGGGCTCTTAGGTCATTGTTGATACAGTCACTATTTCTGGCGCCACCAGATGGGGGGCTAGGCATACCACCCTCCCCGAAGACACCATTAACAACAATGCAAATACGAACCCTACTATGCAAATTCTGAACTTTGAACTTGCAGGTGTCCCAGAAGCCCTGTCAAACGAGCAAGATGAAAAAGACAAGGGAAAAAATATCAACTCGGATCAGGGGAAGGCTTCGTCCTCCACATGCATCCCGATTGCGGAAAATCAAACTAAAAGCGACCTACCTTCCCACCGCATCAATGACAGCATATATTACATGAAGGACCATGCCCCCATCGACAAATTCATAGGCTTTTGGCCCACTAAGAAAGCTCTTCAAGGCTAGATAGCTTCCAAATGAAATCCCAAGGGACATGTCACTCTGCAACTAGTATCAAAAGGCATCTTCAATGCTATATTCAACTACATTGAGGACATAAATCACATCATG
This sequence comes from Pinus albicaulis, assembly GCA_034641835.2. Classification (NCBI taxonomy): domain Eukaryota; kingdom Viridiplantae; phylum Streptophyta; class Pinopsida; order Pinales; family Pinaceae; genus Pinus; species Pinus albicaulis. The sequence continues at coordinate 22,500 of JAXQQM020070232.1, forward strand.
GATGGAGGCCCCTACTTCTTCAACTCGGCAGGTCTCTCTCTTAGAGACTGGGTCGAAAGGTTCAACCCAGACCAAGAATATTTCAACTGGGAAAAAGTCTAGATCTGGATGTAATCCCTTCCACCAGAATATTGGAATGAGAACTCCCTAAAATACATAGGAAACGGCCTTCTGGAGTTCATCACGGTAACAAAAGAAACCAAAATAAAAAGATACACCGCATATGCTATAATATGTGTCTACATGCACCTAGCCAAAGCTCTTCCTAACTCAGTAAGTATCTTCCACGATTATTTTGAATGGGTTTAGACCATAGATTACGAGCATGTCCCTTTTCATTTCCGTATATGCCATCAACATGGAAAAATATTAAAGGATTTCCCACTCACTCAGCCCCTCAAACCTCCCCCAGGCTCAGGAAACACTGACACAGATGGCTTCACCAAAGTTCCTACCCACAAAAGGCACACAAAAAGAACCCACATATGCCCCTAAACCCTCTCAGCCCTCAACGATCAATAGCGTCGATGTTGTCATAAAAAACCCCCACTACTATGGGGAAACCCCCCTTCCAAACCCTAGCCCCTCCAAACAATCTAACTCGAAACATACTCCAACTCCCCCACTCATCCCTATTCCCACCTCCCCTCACGTAGCCTCCCAGACTCAAGGCCCATAGCTTGGCCAATATAGTAAAGATAAGGAGATAGTCATCTGGAAATACACTCTTATGGATATATATGGCACACAATAACAAATGGCTCAGAATGAAGGCGCTGAGGAAGTCGAGAACCAATCCTCCCTCATGGAAGAAGAACCTGAAAGTATAGATCTAGGAGATATCGACATCTTAGCTATGGAGATTCCCTACAAAAACAAAGAATGTCACAAGATACTGCCTAGACAGATTGAGAGCCTATAATTTTCTCTCGTCGAAGCACAACAACACAACTCCCTGGGAATTCAAGTGTGTAGCCATTGGGATGGAAAAAAACTCTTGAAGGAACTGCTGAAAAGGGGGCAATGCACTAATCGCCACAGTTCTAAATGAATCTTACCTCTTGGAATATTATAGGGCTCCATAGCCCCGCGAAGCACCGAATGATTAAGAATAGACTAAGACATGACAAACCCACCATTTTATTTACGCAAGAAACCAAATGTAATATTACTACCCTGGAATCCATCATCACCAAGCTCTGGGAAGGGTGCAATTCTGCTACAGTGGATGCTTCAGGTGCCTCAGGAGATCTAGCCATTGCCTGGAATCCCCTCCTCATTTCCCTATCTAATATTCATGCTTCTCACAACTTCATTCAAGCTACTTTCCATCTGGTAGGTACTAATATCCATGGCCATTTAACCAATGTTTATTTTCCCTAGCCCTCTGCCCAGAAAATCGACATTCTTAACTCCCTTAAAAACCTAAAATCCCAATGCCTTCATGTGCTATGGATATTGGGTGACGACTTCAATATGATCACTAAACTTGAAGAAAAGGAAGGAGGTAGAACTAGACTAAAAGCAGACAACATCAGCTTCAAAGACTTCATTCAAAGAAGTTGTCTAATTAACCTCCCCGCTTCTAATGGTATATATACTTTGAACAACAAAAGAAAAGGAGCCCAGCAAATAGCATCTAAAATAGATAGATTTCTCATGTCAAACAATTTAATCCACCTGGGAGGAGACATCTACTCTTCCATTATTTCTTACTCTGAATCTGATCATTGGCCAATTCAACTACAATAGTCGCACCCTAGACAGAACTGTAAGAGGTCGTTCCATTTTGAGAAATTCTGCCTCACACATCTTGGATTCAAAGACATGTAAACTCTTTATGGAAAGGCTACATTCCCCTCGTAGGGTCGAAAATGTATCAATTCAAACAAAAGCTCAAGTTTCTAAAGAACCATCTCAAGAAAGGGAATCATTCCTCCTTTCGAAATATTTTTCAGCAACAAAAAGAGCTGGAATACCAAATGGAGGTACTACAATTACACATCATGCAATAAGGAAGACTGGAGGATCTCACGCAGTGAGAATAAGAGCTAAAAACCCAATTGGAGGAATTCAGATTACAAGAAGATATTCTCTTGAAGAGAAAATCCAGAATTAGGTGGCTCAAAGAAGGGGGGAAGAATACTAAATTCTTTCATCATTCAACCATCTAGATACGCATGCACAATCGAATATCCATCCTCAACGATAGTCAAGGAAATGATTTGGAAAACCATTTGGACATAGAAAAAGAGCTCCTGAATCACTTCAAAAGCATCCTCCAAGAGCCTCTGGGTAACAGGGAACCAACTATCAACATGATAATTCATCACATACCTAAGCTAATCACAGAATAAAACAATCAAATGCTATTAAAACTGGTGATGCTGAAAGAAGTCGAGAGATCCATAGCACAACTTAAATACGTTAAGACCCCTGGACCTGATGGTTTCACTACAAATTTCTTCCACTTCTTTTGGGAAAGTATTAAATAGGAAGTTTGAGATTTGGTGGAGGAGTCTAGAAGTATGCATTGGATCCTTCCTTCAGTCAATGCTACCTTCATTGCTCTGATTCCCAACGAAGAGCATGTGGTAACCCCTAACAAGTATAGGACGATTGCCTTATGCAATGTCATATACAAGCTCATATCAAAGGTGATTTCCAACTACCTCAAGCCCCTCCTCCCCTTGCTCATCTACCATGAACTAAATAGCTATGTAGAGGGTCTTCAAATTCTAAATGGAATCGTTCTCACACATGAAGTAGCCCATTCTTTGAAAATATTGAAGAAAGCCTGCATGCTTCTCAAAATTAATCTATTTAAAGCTTTTGACAAACACAGTTTTGATTACATCAGACACATGATTCTAGCATCACTACAAGAAAAAACCACATTGGTGAGGGGAAAAAATGGTCACCATAAGCTCATTGGTGAGGGTCAAAAGAGCCTTCGTCACCAAAAACTGAATGTCACCAAAGGTGGCATCACCGAAAGTATAGGTGTTGTTGTGACATTCAAGGTCCGTCACCAATAATGATTTATAGTGAAGAATAGTGACCGTCACCATTTCATATGAGCAATGGTGACAGACAATAGCTTTCGTCACCAAAGAACTGAACGTCACTAAAGGTGGCGTCGCCGAAAGTATAGGTGTTGTGGTGACATTCAAGGTCCGTCACCAATAATGATTTATAGTGACAGATAGTGACCGTCACCATTTCATATGAGAAATGGTGATGGAAAATAGCCTGCGTCACCAAAAAATTGAATGTCACCAAAGGTGGCATTGCTGGGGGAAAAAATGGTCACCATACGCTCATTGGTGAGGGTCAAAAGAGCCTTCGTCACCAAAAACTGAACGTCACCAAAGGTGGCGTCGCCGAAAGTATAGGTGTTGTGGTGACATTCAAGGTCCATGACCAATAATTATTTATAGTGACGAATAGTGACTGTCACCGTTTCATATGATAAATGGTGACAAACAATAGCCTCCGTCACCAAAAAACTGAACGTCACTAAATGTGGCATCGCTGAAAGTATAGGTGTTGTGGTGACATTCAAGGTCCGTCACAAATAATGATTTATAGTGACGAATAGTGACCGTCACCATTTCATATGAGCAATGGTGACGGACAATAGCCTCCGTCACCAAAAAATTGAACATCACCAAAGGTGGCGTCGCCGAAAATATGTGTTATGGTGACATTCATGGTCCGTCACGAATATTGATTATAATGACGGATAGTGACCGTCACCATTTCATATGAACAACAATGATTTTTTGTGATGGACCTTTCATGGCCGTCACTATTGGTGCATATATATGGCGACGTTCATTGACCGTCACCATAAACACATTGGTAACATCAAGGTCTGTCACGAATAATGACTATAATGACAAACAGTGACCCTCACCATTTCATATAAACAACAACGATTTATGGTGACAGACCTTTAATGGTCGTCACTATTGATGCGTATATATGGTGGTGTTCGTTGATCGTCACCATTTAATATTCTGGTGAGGGTCGAAAAATGTCACCATAAGCTCATTGGTGATGGTCAAAAGAGCATCCGTCACCAAAAACTGATCTTCGTCATTCCCTATATATGAATATCAGGGCACGATGGAATCGAACCACCAACCTCCTGCTTGTAAAGAAGGTGCTCTTCCATTGAGCTAGCACCCTTTAAAGAATTAGACTTTAAACTAGCAATTGCCCCTAAAGGTGCAAAGATACACCAAAGGAATAAGAACCAGGAAAACCGAAAGAACTCAGTGTCCTTGCTCCTATTTTTATTCTAGAACACTCTACAAAGTATAATCTTGATCTATGACATATTTGTGCCGAGTGGTTATAATTTAATAGTAAGTATTAAATTAGATAAAATAAATGAATAACTGAGACGCCTTACGGGCTAATTTTTAATCCTTACACCAAAATCTCTTAATATTCAAGTCTAAGGAACAACTCATTCAAAGTTCAAACTGAAGTAGATTTTAAATGGAAAGCCTAAAACCAGCTAAGTAGTTTACAAGTTAACATTTTGGATATAAATTATGTTCAATTTATATGACAAGTTATGCCATAACCTTGAAACTAGTTTCTTAGCTAAAAGACTTTCTTAAGTCAATAATGACAAAGAAAGATAGTCATGGCAAGCAAAATTCTCTTGTTTTTTCTAATGAGGGTGCACGTAACTTGATAAAGGTTGTATGATTATCAAACCATAAACATTTTCAATAAAACATGGAAATGACAAAGTCTTGTTAAGAAACAAAGGTTTAGTTGAATATATGAAAAGAATCAAGCTAAATGATATAATTAAACTAAAGTAACTATAAAAAAATGAAATTTCCATCATATACCATCTGGTTTGGTTAGTTCTTCAGAAAGAGAAAGTGCAATTGCATGATCCAGTTCCTCATCTTGATTATGTAATGGACCATCCTGAACAATAATGTCCACATACAACAATCAATGTTATTGTATTGGTAAGACTTTTGATATAATCTATCAAAGCATGTACTATGTAGGAGAATAATCGGTAGTTGAATTACTTCTCTACTCGCATGTACTACCTTTGGTGGTTGAATTACTTGGAAATAAAAATCCTTATTAGAAGATAACACAAAGAAAAGCAGAAGCCTTTGAATATGGATGGCCATCTTGATTTTATAGAGTTATAATTGAATACTAAAAGAATAGGAATACTGCAACGAAATAGATGGATGGAGTGTAATAAAAAGAATTTGGATAATTTATGTTGCACATATCTTTAAATGGAACCACTTTTTCCTTTTGGATTCCCAGTCTTTAATATGCAAATAAAATTTTCGATTCAACCAAAGAGCACAATATTTTGAAGTCTTAGTTTCCTGAAATAGGGTAAGGACAACATTTGGAAACGGGGATGACTTCTGAAATGACCACTTTCAAAACCTTTGGAAACAGAGCAATGAGCACTTCCACACACAGGTCCAAAAGTCATGACTTAGGAGCATAAGCACACCTAATTTAGGGATGATTAAATATGAAACGAATTGGGCTGCAATTATACTCAATTAAAGGTAAAGCAATGATTAAAATCTATATAAATGACTTAGATGTCAAACATGACAACTTTGGAATATGGTAGAATGTTGGCATTAAAACTTTGTTCATTATACATTCTCTTTCGTTCAGTTTTGATGCTTTACTTCCAAATTAGGTGTTTTCTTTGTTGGAGTTAGCAATCCGTACATCTAGGTCAAACCATTAATGATGCCCACAATGAAGGGGAATGTAGCTCAGTAGTACAGTAGCACACTGGCCAAGGGAAAATCTGGTGTAAATCTTAGTATGTATAATTTTCAAGACAGGGATAGAGCTATTTTTGCTTGAGGTTAGGCAGGGGACCTTAGCCAAAGTGTGGCCTGACGAGGGTGTTGGAAATAGGAATACACACATCTATGCTGAACCCTTAAGGGCGTCCCTCATGAAGGGGCAAGTGGCTCGGTGTTAGAGAAATCCAACCAGCCAAGGACTTTAAAGTTTCAGAAATGTTTCAAGTAACAGACATTGTTAATTAGCCTATTATGCTAGACCAAACGATGGACGGCCTGCATTGGAAAGTGTTTGCATGGGACAAGTGGCTCAGTGTTTGAGTAATCCAACTAACCAAGGACTTAAAAGTTTCGGAAATGTTTCAAGTAACAAACAATTGTTAATTATCCTATTGTGCTAGGCCAAATGGTGGACGACCTGCATTGGAAAGTGTTTGCTGACCAATATTGAGGCCACACCCAGGTTAGAAACTCAGTTAACCCACCTCATGAAAGGGAAAGCGGCTCTGTGTTAGAGCAATCCAATCAACCATGGACTTTAAAGTTTTAGAAATGTTTCAAGTAATAGAGAATAGTTAATTATACAGTGATATGTGGTTTAACGATAAGTTTCACTTGGTGAAACTAACGAGACTGCGGTTCAAATCCCATTGAGTATATGGCCTGCTATTATCTCACCTCAAGGAGTAGACTCCCCATTTCCTAGAGTCTCCACTCTTGCTAAATCATAAGATCCAATATATCTGGCTTATATCTGGCTTACAGGTTGCTGGATATATTCTTGGTGTTATAAGGCTTTTTATAAATCATAAGATCTAGTATATTTGGCTTATATCTTGCTTACATGCTGTTGGATATACTCTTGGTGTTATAAGGTAGCCACAAAGGTTGATCCTGGACCTCCCCCAAATTAGTCCAAGGAAGAAAGTTTTTGCTGAGCAATATTGAGGCCCCACCCAGGTTTGAAACTCTGATAACACACCTAGCATGTTTGTGGGCAGTTGCATAATGCATTAGGTTCAGGAGTATAGGGTCAGTCCCTTACAAATGACCCTGGGCCTCCTCAGAGACAGGTAGTAATTTTAGGAATTCTCCTAATACCCAAAAAATAAAAAATAAAGGAAAAAGAAAGAAATTCTCCTAATACTGAAAAAAAAAAAGGAAAAAGAAAGAAATAGAAAGAAAAATGACAGTAGTTAATTATCAATTCTCGTGATAAAAAAATAAATGAAAAGAAAACAGACAATAGCTAATTAGTAGTTTCCAACTTTTCACTAGCATGTCCTAACGTTTTTTGATGTATATGCAGAAAGACTTTGACTTCAGGATGACTCAGGGGTTGCTTTCTCAAAGTTTACTTGCATGCCAAAAATTGTTCTGATGTCAACCAACATGGATAAAACATGATCATAAAGAGATAAAATCTGATAAAACTTCAACAAAAAGCATGGATGAAGTTCACACTCAACAACAAGACTGACGTGGGAAGAAACATCTGAAGAAAATTTTTTAAGGTTCCATCTTTCCACTCCTTAATGATAGGTTTAATAAAATAATCAGTTCTTAATGAAGGTGCTACCTCCCCATTAAGTTATAATCTTATGTTCCCACATTTTAAGAGTAAAAGATAGCATCTCAAGGCACTGGGGATGTTATAAGTGAAATTGTAAGTAGACAGATTGTGATGTTTGGAATTTGTAAGTGACTGGTGTGGACTTCTTAAGCCATGGGTGGTTATTAAGCATGGAGTTAAGCTTGAACCCTGGGGTTTGCTAGTTCATAAGTAAGATAAAATATATTCAATGGTTAGAAATTGAAAATTCAGAAGTTGCGTGAAGAGAAACACAGAAGAAGCACCTGGAAAATAGTCTTGGAGAAGAAAGTGTACCCACAACAGAATGAGCATCGACTCATGCTCAATTTCTGAAGGCCACAATTATAACCAGTATGTATGGTAGAATCTGGGAGAACCTGATAAGATTGACCATCCTGGGCAGATGATGGTTTAGAAGACACCTTGGAGAAGCCAATTGAAGAACCAGTAGGAGAATATGATGTCTTTATCTTATACAGGTTTGCAACAGGATATGTATTCCCTGATCCTTTCTCTGAATCATGGCTCTTCACTTGAGAACAACTTGGGTATTTACCTAGAGGTAGAATGAAATCGGTTTGTCAAACTTCTGGGAATAAATATATTGAGAATAAACGGTTTAGTATTTTCTCCCTTACTCTTACTCGACCCATTTATATAGCTTCCACTTGTCTTCCTCTTGTCCTGCTTTCCTGAACTCCTCTCCTCTGCTTTATGTTTTTTTGTTTGCACTTCCTCACTTGATCTCTTCTGCATGGCAACCTTCTGCTCCACCAAATCACTCAAGGACAATTCATAAGCTGATTTAGGCATTCCTTCAAACATTTTCATGAGCTCCTGTCTGCCTTTGCAAATATCCTCTGCCATGGCTAACATGGGGTATGGATATGAACATGCCGTGTCTGTAGATATGGGATAAGAACTTGATCCAGGATGCCATAGAGGAGGAGAGGTACATAAGTGTTCATCTTCTTTATGTTGAATAGCCCATGAGAACAAACCTAAAGAACCCAATTCATAATCCATCATGGATCAGCCCAATTCATCTCTGCTCAAGAATTTTTTTTCTTATAGCTTTCCCTCAAAAATTTGTTCTAAATAGCTTGTATTGGGTTTGATCTACCAAATCATCCCCTCCAAATTAGTGCCATCATATATCATGGGTTGGTGGGAAATCAATCAACCGCACAGAGTTAATGCCAATTCTCCCTGTCTTGATTAGAAAGCAGAGTGGGTCCATAGCACAATTGTGATCTGACTGATTGTCTCTTGCTACACTATTTTTGCACCTTAATGTCCCTGTCAATGTTTCTAGCACTTTACCTCTGTGAATTTACTCCAAATTTGACATGCTAAGCCCCCGATCATCTCTAGTCACCCTTAGTGATTCGATCACCTGCATTGACATAAACCAGAAAGAATGCATAGAACATCAAGCAAAACCTATTCCACTGCAGAAATGAGACATCTTACAAGAAAATCAAAACTAATGAATATGACAGCTAGTCCACCTTGTAACGAAACGTCTCTGCGCCTAGTGAAAATAAGGATGGCTTTACATATGTTTAAGGTTAACCTACCCGCTGCTTCTTCCTTTGACTGGTTTTCATGAGAATCCTGGATCTTAAGCTTATAATGGTGGGTGCGAGTGTCCTGTCCTCCTATTAAACCATCATATATCATTCAACAACTAAATCCATGCATTTGCACCATTGTATCAGCATATGAATTTGCATCAATGTACTGAATTAATATGACTTAAAATTTGGAAATTTTCCTACAAAATAACATTTATCATTAAAAAATCTGATCAAACATGAAGTAATCTCATGAATCCTTCAGATTTATATTGCAATATCCATCTCAGATCGATAGATCCAGAATCTTAAATATTCTTATAACTAGCAATTGCACCAAGAGGTGCAAAGGAACGCCGGAACATGGATAAGAGAAGTGGAGAGATTGTATAAAGAAATAAATCAAGCGAAATATACTAAAAATGAAATACAACCCACGTGAGGCTAATTTAAATTCAATTGTTGTGAATTTTCAAGTGAAAGAAAGTTTGTAACTGGTGTCTGGCAAGCAGGACTCACAAAAATTGTTATAGAGAAAAACTTGGAAGTGCAATTGAGGTTTGAGGTTTGATGATGTTGATGAAGCACATATTCTACTTGGTGAAAGTGGCCACTGCGAGGATTATTGGGGTTCAGGCTTTTATAGGTAGGATAATACTTTTGAGCTTGAAACAACTTTGCACAATATAGCTTTCAGTTCAAATGGTGCAAATACATTTAAATCAAGCAATTTGAGACCTTTAAATGTATGGTCAGAAGCAACAACTCCAAAATCTTTTCAAATGCTTCTAAACTCTATTTGAAAAGAGGAAATTAATTTGATCATTGAAGGAAACTTGTTTCGACCAGACATTGGTGAGTTGATAAGTAGCTCAAACAATTGGGCAGAGATTATTATGTGGTGTATTTTCAAAGGGTTCAAAGATTCGTTACCTTCCAGATGGCTATATATTTTGGGAGATGGGTTTGAAAATATAGGTAAGAAGAATCAGCCAGCGTCTGAACAGTCAGGGATGAATTTGAGAAAAAACACCAAATATCTGCCAATTTTTTTGAATGCCTCTGAGCAATGTGGTTTATTGTTTGCTGTCAATTCCTCGTCAGTCATGGATTACAGGCCTGCACAAAATAATAATATTCTTATGATTATTCTCTGTTCTGAAGTGAATAATTTAAAACAATATACTCATAACCTAGCACAAAATACAGATTCAACAGAAGTAAATACGAAAAACAAGAATAGTGGAAATGATGATTTTGGATTTCAAACTTAAGGAGCATATAAGGGCGAGGATGAAGTGCTTTTGAAATTTCAGTGGGCAGAGGAGATAGAAAGGATGGGCTGCAGCAAGTTTTTGGAGTCTCGGGATAGAAGAGAAGGGAAAAGAGGCAAACTTCAAGTTCAAAGAATAGAGTAATTCCCCCTGGAAGGTGAGATTTTGATTCTCTTGTTCAATCTTAGCAGGAAGTAAGCAATGCCTTTGGTCAAGTCGACATTCAATTGTCGGATTCTCTATGGGATGAAGGTGATGGCATTAGCCAAGAGAAGCAGCTGGACAGGGTTTCACATGAATATATCCTTTCTTCATAAATGCAATGATTATTTGAATTATGTTCAAATGAAAGAGATGAGAACAGTGTGCAAAAGGCTTTATAATGTTTGATATGCAAAGAATATAAAATTCAAAATAGTACTCCATATGAGGAGGAATGAAAAAGAAATGTATAGGCAACAAGAACTGGAAGGAGGCAGGGAATGAACAAGGAGAATATTCATCTCCATTTATAAGGATTGAAAAAAGTTTGGACAATGCCACCCTGGATGTATCTTCTCATCAGGTGAGAATTGATTTTAAACACAAATAGATTCAAGGGATGTTGGGTTCTTTATTAGATGAAAATAAGAAAGAAAATGTGGAGGAACAATTCATTGAGTCTAATGGGGATTGTGATGTCGTGAAGGAATTAAGTGGAGTCTTAGTAACAGGTGCAAAGTGGCAAGGAGGCTATTGCAAGAGTGACAATGAAAGGGATACCAGAATCTTTGTTAGATGAGAGAAATCAGACATGTTCGATTGTTCCACTGGAAGTTGCTCTTCTGGCAGACATCGAGGAAATACCAGATGTGATATTTGATGTAAGAAAGGAATATCATGCAGCAATGCATGCCAAGGAGCCTTCTCGACAGGATCATTTACCTGACAAATTGGAAGGAGGGCTAGACCAAGATCATACAGCAATGCATGCCAAGGAGCCTTCTCGGCAGGATCATTTGCCTTCCAAATTGGAAGGAGTGCCAAAACAAGAAGTGGATGGAATTGCACCTTTATCGGTTCTATTAATAATCTAGACGCAAGTGATAACGCAAAAGGTGAAATGTGTGAGTTTTAAAGAAAGAGGGATAGATCAATTGAGGAGGCATGAGAGATTAACACTGTGAATGGATCCTATTATGAAGTGATGGTTGCTTTGGGATAGAGAGAAAGAAATTGGATGTTAGGCTCTGTAGTGAAGCATCTCAAAGAGGAATCCCTCAAGAATGCTCATTGACAAATGACAGGAGATTTAAATTCCCTTATAGATCAAAGAAGTGAATGTGCTAGAGTAACTACACATGAAGATATTGCATTTGTAAATGGTGCATAGTAGGTTGGGGTTGGTGATTGATGTAAATGATGAAAGTGATGTAGATATGCATGCAACACAGGTTGACTGTAAGAATGTAGTAACTGAGGCAGCTTGTTCAATTTATGTTGTTTTTTGACGTGCAAAAATCCAGTGGAATTTAATGTCGTTAGTTGGAGAATTCACATAGATAATGCAGGGAAGCATAACACGGTCGTTATAGGAAAATGTTGCTTTGGTGGAAAAACAAGGAGTTTTATATTTCTTACCCTACAAGGCATTGTGAAAAGCAGTGTGTTGGTGGAAAAGCCAATAGTTTTGGATTTTTCACTGGAGGAAACCAGTGAGAATGATGTAAGAATGCATGCTACATATGCCCTAGATGAAGGTGCCACAACAGTGCATTTGCAAAGATTGTCGTTGTATGCTTGTAAAGAATAAAATTTAGTGAAATATTGAGAAATTTCTGTGGAGGAAATGGAATAAATGCTTGTTCGATTATCAGAGAAATCTAAACCAGAGGAGAATTTTGTAGGTGCTTGTCAGAATGCTTTTTTAAAGAATCAAATGCAAGGAATGTTCAGTTCATTTTTGGATGAAAGTAGTCAAGCTATTCCATAGAAGCATGCCATGGAGACTATTGAAGTAGACATCGCAGTGGTTGGATTGCAAGACGTTCCAAAACCTTTGGTTCACATTAATTATAATCCTCATAAGCATGAATTCAATCAAGGGTTTAAAAGAGTCATTTGGATGGATTGCAATTGTTAGGAAATGACGATGAATAGATAGTAGTCAATTCTCGATGTATTTTATAAAAAATTTAGACTGCTCATGTGCTTACCAAATGAAAATCTCTGACCAAAATTCTAGTTAACAGGCATAATGAAAATAATTAGTTGTTGAAAGATTCAGGATCTGTTTATAAAAATGTCATGGAAGAGGAGTTTGCAGTCAGAGATGTGGAAATGGTGAACGATAATGAGTGTGTTTGGAAAAAAAAACTCCTAAGTATGCCCAGGTAAGTGTTACAAAGTTGTCATCAACAACCTTGAGACAGAGAGAAGAGGAGTCTTCTATGTTACCATGGACTAGTGAAAATATGGCACATACATGTAACCATAAACTAGCTTATTATATGGAGAAAGCTGAGATAATTTACATGGGCAATGTAACAACTCGATTTATGGCCTCTGCAGTTCAAGAACCAGAGGATATTTCAAGGCTACATTGTTTCCCTCAGGACAACTTCAGTGAGTACTGTATTATAAAATAAAGACATTACCGAGCCAAGTAAAGCTATTTGTGCACAAAGAAAAGCATTATCTACAATACAAGCATGTGAATTAAAAGAAGATGGCCATTCTTCTCCACACAAATGAAAAACATCACTTGAAAAACATTTGTCTGTTGGAAGTGCATTCTGTGTAATAAAAAGTACTTCTAATTACCAAGGTTATGAGGAAGTGGCAACACAGACACTGCAGGTTTTTCTTATTGCCAACTTACAAGTTAAAAATGCATGTGAACAAGCCACTCAATATCATAATAGTGGATCAAAAATTAGGAAATCACTTGGCACTGATATTTTTACTCTTGAAAATGTCCAGGATCTGAATGTTTCATTATTGACAGATTCTAAGAAGTTTGACAAATCTGTCATTGCTAATTTGAGTGAAAGTGACGCACTGAAAAAATCAGAGACTAAAAAAGTTTCTACTTCAATAGAACCTTTACCTTTCCACAAGGTGAGCTATTACAAGTCTTAATTATTTGATTACTAAATATCTAACACCCAAGCATAGTAGAACTCTGTTGGAACATGAATTTTAGCTCTACAATGTCTTTAGTTTCGTAATCTGTCATTGCTAATTTGAGTGAATGTGATGCAGTGAAAAACTCAGAGACTAAAAATATATCTACTTCCATAGGAACTTTCCCTTTCCAAAAGGTGAGCTATTACAAGTCTTCATAATTTTATTAGTAAATAGCTAATGTGTATCGTAGAAATCTGTTGGGAAATGAATTTTAGTTCTGCAATGTATTTATTTTCATAAACAAGTCTAAATGTAAAATGAGGGAAAGCATTTCTCATTCTTCTTTTATTGGGCACTTCACAGATCGACACAGATTAGAAGACTCATCTTAAACAACAATCTAATGAATTAATATTGAATGTGTGGGAAATTTAATTGATTATTGTAGACACATTATGTAGATAGTAAAAACGGGCATGGCAGCAGAGAATGGAGGTATTGACAAGACTTGTCCATTGGTAGAGGAACCTGAAAATATTGAGAAATCAGTGCAACTTGCACCGGAATCCACCTATCCTCAGAAACTTAATGCCCTAACATTTCCTATGGAATTTTTTTTTACTGATGGTTATCAGCAAGAAATGCAAAATGTTCAGTTTAGCATGAAGATAGTGGACAGGTGTGCAAAGAAAACTGAACAATCAAACCTAGAATTTCAAAAGAGTGGTGAAGTTGTTGTCATTAGCATGGAAATGTATTATGGAGAGTGATCATAGTAAGAAGACTAGTCTTATGAATGGGGAATTTGAAAAAAGGGGTAAAGTAGTGGGGACTACCATAGAAATAGAAGATGATCCCAACCAGCAAAGTGCTCATATGAAGCCAGAATCTGGAGAGTGTTTTGAGGTAACCAGAACTAGCATAGAAATAAAGAATAGTCTTACTAATATGATCTTTTGAAATTGGAATTTGAACATAGTTTTAGAATAGTCAGAACCAACATGATTGGAAAGCTTGTCATACCAACTTGGAATTTGAAATTGGTGTTAATGTAGGCTGCATAGCATCTGAAACAACACCATCAGATGGAAGGCAGTCGAAGTCGTGTGCTGAGCAATGCATCGAGCAATGAATCGTGACTTCAGATTTAGGTAATTGTAAAATTGGTTCTCATTGTCACTTAAAGGCGCATAGTTAACAGGAATTAGAGTTCAGGTTTTATAATATGTTTTCATGGCTGGAAAGGCAAGTTCTATAGCTGATGGTTTGTCTATCCCACCTGGACTTGTGGCTCAGCATAACGCAAAGCAGTTTGACTTAACAGCGTGTTCGGCATAGAAATATTAAAGAAGCTCAAACCACATAACAGAGTCAAAAACCAGTAATTCGGATGCAATAAAATAGTACTTTGCCAATACTTCAGAAAATATGGTTCAACACTAACATAACTTCATGATACTGGTTGAAACTTGAACCATATCTACTAGAACACAATGAGTAAAATTTGTATAATTGCAAAACCAGCTTTTCTTTTTGGAGACATTCAGGAATTCCTTAAATTTAGAGTACGAAATTTGGTTTAATGTGATAAAAACAATCAGAAGCATTTTTTAAAATATAAAATGTGGGATCTTGAAAACGTTATTACCACAGTCTAATATAATCCTTTATGCATACTAGCTTCAATTTAATTTAGTAATCTCCAATATTTTACATGTCCAGTACTTGCTTTCAAATATATCAGTCTATTGCTACATTGTTGCAAAGAGTGAAATAGTTTCTAAGAACCGTTTCATATAGTGTGTTCCATTATGCTGGATGTATATAATGAATACTAATTACAAGTTGAGGGTTTTAAAAAATACAAGTGGAACTAACCAAGATCATTAATGTTAGAATTGAATCATCAAGTTTCTAATTGAACTCTATATGATTGATGGATCACTATGTGCTTTTGATTGCGAATTTTGTTTGGTTCATTGTACTTTTTAATTAACAAATTATTATTTTGAACATTTGAAGAATGCCCACACCTTATCTGGGATGTACCTAAAGAAAAGTTGCACTTTTTAAATTGTATATATGTGCATTCTCTTCAGATTTATTGAGAAGTATGGCACACATGTTATTGTTGGTGTCAAAATGGGAGGGAAGGATGTCATATACGTTAAACAACCTCATGCTTCAAATCTTCCGATAACAGAAGTGAAAAAAATGTTAAAGAAAGAAGCAGATGAAAGATTTTCTGATGTCGATTGGCGGTTCAGTATGGACTCTGCAGAGACATCCCAGAGAGATAAGGTAAGATTTGTTTTACATTTCAATGCCATATTTACTCTGCTGATTGGCCATATACATCTGGCAGTTTTCATTGCATAGTTGCACAAAACTAAGAAATATGTAATGAAAAAAAATGAAAATTGACAATTCCAAAAATATCCTAAGATTATGACAAGACAAATTAGGGGTTTTTGAAAATTAGACAAGTAAAATTTAATAGATTTACCAGTAGTATGGAAATTGTAGAGTTTGCTTCCCTTTATCTTGGAATCTTTGGGTTAGAACCTCTACCTATTGCTTTCTGGACTAGCTGATCAGTGAAAAAGATATCACTGCTATTTGTTTCTCAGTACAAATTTCTGTTTTAGGGGTTGGTGTCATTAAAAAACATACATTTAGGAACTTACTCAAATCGAAGTCTGCTAATCATTATCTTGAAAAAAATGTTATCATTGGGCACTGAACTTGAAAAATGAGAGAGGAACTTGAATTTCTTCCATAAGGCTATGGTGAAGCACATACATAACAATAGAATATTTTCTCTCACCTCTTATGATGGGCATGAAACATGAAAAAATGGAGCAATAAATTGTCTCGTACTACCACTCCTTATTAACTGAATTGATACCCTGTAGCGAAGAAGCCATTCAAAGAATTACATCTCACATTCTAACATTAATACATTTAACCCAGAATGAAGCCTTAATGTGGACAATCTCTTTCACAAATTAGACAATTAATTAATGCCTGACATGATCATAGCAACAAAAGCATCAAGTAGAGGCTATAATAAGATTATGTGAAAGTGAGAAAGAACACCCATCATGAAGCATCAAGTAATATCATCCACAACATCAACGTCACTAACATCACTATGTGAGGATATCAACTATGTCATTGGGACTGTCAAACTGCAATTGTATAACTGCCATCATTGCCAGATTGTACATGCCATGTACAAGATGTCAAGGAACTCGATTAAGAAGAGATATCTCAAAGATCAAATTAAAAAGCAAAATCAAACAATCATCATGATACAAGAAACAAAGATATCAAGTGAAAGAGTTAAGGAAATAACTTCTTCGTGTTGGAGGAGATGTGAATATGTAGCCTTAGATGCTAGATGAAGTTTTTGAGGTTTGGTAATTCTCTAAAACCCTTAGGAAATATCCTTCCATGAATGGATATCACTCTCCAAAATCATTTTGGGCACATTCCAATATGTAGGAGCCAGGGAAACATGGTGCATAACAACAGTCTATTGTCCACATATACCCACATAAAAATTGGGATTTCTAGAGAATATCAAGAGAATAAGGTCAACCCACAATGAGGAGCAATGGATATTGGGCGGTGATCTCAACATTATCAAAACCCTTGAATAGAAGAAGGGGGGATGATAAGATTAGAACATATAGAGGTGCAATTATTCAATGACCTCCTATAAAAACTTAAAGTGACAGATATGACCTCCATAAATGGGATTTATAATTGGAATAATCGTAGAGGAGGAAAGCTCTAAGTTTCCAATATACTAGATCGTTTTATAGTTTCACAGGCCATTCTGGAACAAGATTATGTGAAAGTGAGAAAGAACACCCATCATGAAGCATCAAGTAATATCATCCACAACATCAACATCACTAACATCACTTTGTGAGGATATCAAATATGCCATTGGGACTATCAAACTGCAATTGTATAACTGCCATCATTGCCAGATTGTACATGCCATTTACAAAATGTCAAGGAACTAGATTAAGAAGAGATATCTCAAAGATCGAATTAAAAAGGAAAATCAAATAATCATCATGATACAAGAAACAAAAATATCAAGTGAAAGAGTTAAGGAAATATAATCTTTGTGTTGGAGGAGATGTGAATATGTAGCCTTAGATGCTAGATGAAGTGCTTGGGGTTTGGTATGCCTTCATTCATGTTTTTTCACTTCCACTCTTGTCACCAATGTTGTTGCACTTCACTGCTACCTTTGTCCACTCTTGTTGTCACTACTGCTGCGCTTCACTGCTAACATTGCCACGCCTGCTGCCAATGCTATTGCATTTCATTGTTTCCTCTATCCACTCCTGCTGCTGCTACTAATGCACTTCACTACTACCTCTATCTACTACCATGCATGATACTATTGCTAGTGCACTTTAGTATTGATCTTTGCTCAATTTAAGTAGCTGAAAACCAATCTGACTTTTGCACATTTGTCTACAAAATTTTCTCTGTGATAACTCTATATTAAACCCTAGTTGTCAGTTCTGTAATGACATGACGTCAATATGAACTTACTACAACATTGATATTCAATCTCAAACCTTGACATTGTCATCTCACCTTTCACTATCAACCATATCAAGTCTTCATTGTTTCTGCAATACTAGCAGAAGCTTAAATTGTCAACACTAGCATCATAATTATCATCACTGGTATAGGAGTATATCAACCTGCTCTTTCTCATAACCATAACCTTATAGAAACTACACCTGTCTCAACAAGACTAGTTCTGCTCAACGCATCAACATTGCTCCATATTCAATTGAAAAATCTCAATCATACTAGGCTTTGTCTACAACATGTAAAATATGGAAACTATGCTCTATTTGTGCCCACGGTTCAAATTCTCTCAAGTCCAGAAGTAACATTAGTTCTCGTGATAATGTCAAACACTCTGAACTCCTTTGCTAACTAGCCAATCCAAATTTTGAGTTAATAACTGTGATCAAGCCTAGCAACATCTTAGGCATTCAATGATAACTCTTTCTTCTTCACATCAAGTATACATGGCATTTTGTCACGACCTGCAATTTCCACTGTTGTACTTTAAATATGTTGGTTGTCAAGGATATGCAATATTGATCTTCATTTTATTGATGAATTTTCCTCAAGTGTCTGAAAAGTCAGAGTTGAATGTGGAAATAGGTCACTGATTATCAAGGTATTCACTAAGATTCCTTTGCTACTGATGCACAATGTGTCACAAATATCCCTGGTGAAACTTTCAAATTCACTGATGTACTCCAAAAATTTGATCAGAGATGCACAATTGGAGAGGACACTTACTCTAATGCAGGCTTGGTATTGGTCAATGCTTACATGATTGTGTATATAAAAATGACCCTTTAAAATATGCGATGATTTTTTTCCCAGGAGATGCCACAGGTAGATCCTATGATATATCACTTAAGTGTCATGCTAAAACTATTTTTCTATGTTCAATAAGAACATTCCAAAGAGGGACGAAAAGGATACAAGTTCTGAGGAATTTTTGAATACATGTAAGCTTCTTCTCTGGTTTGCATAGGTCTTATTTGAAGTCTGTATACCTACTTGCTAAGCGATCTGGACTTCTTCAACAAGGTTGAGGCTTATCAAGCACATCTATCTTGTCAATTTTCTCTGCTCCAATCTTTAAATTTCAGAATCCAATGCTCATAAAAATAATGATACTTATATGAGGAATACAAAACAAACTTCCCATATATAGGCCTTGAAAAACTTCATGGATGATTCAATTCTCAGTTTGGTGTGCTAAAATAGGATGTATAAATATAAATTCCAAACAAGTTTAGAGAAACCCTCACTGTTATAAAATCTAGGACTGCCTTCAAAACATACAAAACCATACCCAAGTAGATGTAAATTACTGATTAGGGAACATTGAGTCTCACGCATGATCAATCATTAAAATTCAGAGATACATGTCAGAAAGGAGGTCACACTCATATATATGCATAGATTTGTTTGAAGAATCAATTCTAGGGCATCAAAAAAGATATTAAGATAAGTCATCAAGGTAGAAATTTTCTTCAAATATTTCAAACTTGTGTCAAATGCACCTTCGCTCCAACCTTCAAAATTGTCTTCTATTATAGGGATAAACCTTCTCCATAATTTTCCTTACATTTGTAAAAAAACGTGTGTGCTAATGATGCCAATATGCTTTTCCAACTATGAGTGTATTCCTCAAGAGGTTTGCAATAAAATAACATGTGGATACTGCTTCAGGATTAGTGGACACAGTGAGTGAGTTCCTCAAACAAGGCATGGCCTTAGATATAGATCGAAAAACACCATAACTTAGTAAAGCGAGTGCCCAGAATAGTAGCCCAGCGAAACCCTTTTGCTCATAATTTCAACCTCCAAAAAAGAATGATCAACTTGGGATTCAAAAACTCATGAAAGCACCTGCAAACATAAGAAGGAACAATGAAACCACTTAAAAAACCACAAGCCCAAAACCATTTCAATGCAGCTGTCATCGGTCAATGCGTCCAGATCTGTAAGTTTCCACCTCCATGGATCTCCACCTCCATCGATTTGACCTCCATCAATTTGGTAGGTTTGCACCAATCCAACATTCAACTTCCATGCCCCTTTCAAGCCCCAAACACCTCTAATTGGAGCGAGTCACTCCAACCCCTCCCTCCGACCCTATAAATCTAGGTGAATGCCATTGAAATCTGCTCCAAACAAAGAAAATTGAGGGCGAATTCCATTTTTCCAATTTTATGGGAATTTATTTTGGTCGGCTATTATTTAATAATTCATTATTTTTAAAATAATTATTGGGATAAATTTATAAAATTATATAAAATGGGTTTTATATAAAAAAATTCACCCTATTAAAATTTAAAATCCCTTAAAATTCGCCCCTAAAATTTTCCCTGACTTTGATTTGGATCATATTGGGGGGAAATTCTACTAGCATCAATATTCTCAAGGATTTGGCTGCATTCTAAACCATTTTGATGAAAGCCAAGAAAATCATGAATAGATCCCCAATCCTTCATCTTGACTATTGGACTTAGCAGAATACTTGAAGAATGCAGTTTCGAAAACTGCAGATTGTTGAGACTGAAATTGCACCCAGAAGAAATTGCAATAGATCCCCCAATCCTACATCTTGACTATTGAACTTAGTAGAATCCATGAAGAATGCAGCTTCAAAAACCATAGATTGTTGAGACTGAAATTGCATTAGGTCCCCCAATCCTGCATCTTAATTGTTGAACTTAGTAGAATCCTTGAAGAATGCAACTTTGAAAACTACAGATTGTTGAGACTGAACTAGCACCCGAAAGAAATTGCAGTAACGCAATTGCAAGAACAAGACCCACAACAAAAAGACCTTGTCCCTTAACAGACCAAGGAAACATATGTGACTGAGAGGAATGGAAAGCACTACAAAGTTGAATAGAGTACAAAATACTAAGATGGTTTAAAGGATAAGCTTGAAGAATGTAGTAGTGTTAAAACAACTAAAAGTTGTCCCAAAAAAATAGTTGATAATGCGAAACCTTCTTTTGTACCAGTCAAGCAAGAGTACATTCATGTGAGAGCAAGAAGAGGCCAAGCGACTGATGGCATAGCCTGGAATATGGGGTATGGTTCCCTCTTTTGATGAAATATTTGATCTACATTTTTTCTATCGAAGATTAACCATTTTAACCTTGCCAACAAGGCAGAATTAACCCAATCATAGGTCCCAATATGTCATGATATATATTAACTATAGATATATATGAGAAGGAATAATAAAGACATAGATTGATAGAGGTGGCAAGACATATTGGGACCTACGAGAGAGATTGATAGAGGTGGCGAGACAAGGGGAGTCACAAGGGAGAGATGGAGATAAAATGAAGGAGAGGGGAGAGAAGGAATGGAGAGATAGAGAGAGGGAGAGGAGTGAGAGAGGTAGAGAAGGGTAAGAGAGGGAGATAGTAACACAAAGTTGGAAGGGGGGCAGAAAGAAGGATAGAGGGAGGGATATAGTGAGAGGATTGGAGGGTAGAGAGAGAGAGAGAGAGAGGGGAAAAGAGGGCGAGGTGGGAGAGAAATGGAGAGAGAAGAAGGACAAGAGATAGGACTTAAGAGAGAGGAACCAGTATCATAGAAGAAATAATATGTGACCAAATTACTCTATATGGAGATGGGAGATAGGGGCACCCTACCTACCTAATAAATGTCTAAACCAAATGTGGTGTAAACATCTGTAATGGTGATCGATTATACGAGGAGAGGATTTTATGAGGAGACACTGGATTTTTAATGTGATATGCAAAAAACAAGTACTAAACCTAACCATTTCCAACGACCACACATATTCAATAGTGTGAATACAAAAGGAGTGTCAATTGAGATTGCTAAGTACTTATCCTATAAAATAAAATAAAAGATCAAGTAAAAAGCAGATATAAACTAAACTATACTAGAAATGATTTTTGTATTATAGTAGAATGAAATGGAAGAGATGAGCTGTGATGCAGAAATATGAAAATACTATTGAAAATAAGAGAATACCCTCAGATAATTAAAAAATCCTAACAACAGGACTGAACTTTAGTATCTGCCTATCAAAATTTCAGTTTTGTTCAAGCATAAATTAAAGGATGTAAATTCTGAGAGTGCAAACGAAGCATGTACAATGGATTAAAACAACAAATATATTAGGCCCACTCTACAAAAATCTGGAATCTGAGAATTCAGGATAAAAAGAGCAGGCTCCAACAACAATTGCATAGAAGTCTTTATTACTCAAATAGAAGAATGTCACAGCAAGTTGTCATCTCAAAAAAGCTCCTACTACAACCTACAAGCTAACAGTACTCACTCTTATTATCTATTTCTACAAATGTCTAACTAGTGTGCCCATCCTTTTCATTTATAAGTTAAGAGAAGGTGATATTAGAAAACAGGCTAATGATAGCGTTAGTGGTGCATCTCCCTTGAGCATGAGCAACTCCCTCATAAATTTTCCTTGTATGCAAGGCTTTTCTTTTAGAGTAGTGCATTATCATAGTAGATATAACTCCTGTCCTGAAGGTGCCTCATTCCATAAGTGTGCACTCATGAATGCACCTGAGATGATGGTGTTAATCTCCTCAAATGGTGTGCCATACTTGGTGGGTGTGACCCAACAACTAATTCATCTATCCTCGAAGGTGTCGTTATAAGCTTCTAACTATATTTAAGAATCTTTCTGACTGGTGTACCACAATCTAGCTCTGCAATCCTGGTGTTGCTCAACTTCTCAAGGCTAAGGTGAGACTAACTCGGACCAACTAGATAATCTAACACTCTTGAGAAAGAAAAAAAATTCCAATAACCCGGGATTCTCCCCCAACTTGTCAAACTTCCCCTTTGTTAGGAGATTTTTCAAACTATTAACCATATGCAACTTTGTCAGAATGTGGTCCAACACTACTAACTCCCTAATGAACTTGGAATCTTAGGAAATTGTATTGAATATCAATGTGTTTGAAATGGTCATGACACATTGGATTTTCATAGAGCTTGATGTAACTTTGATTCTCTCAAGAGACAATATTGGGCTTCAACAACTGATTGGTTGACTCTAAAATCAAGTTGCAAATATAGATAGCTTCATAATAAGTATATGAAACTGCCATATACTTTGCTTCAGTGGAACTAAATCCAATTGTTGCTTTCTTCTTGTTGATTTAATAAAAATGATTTATAAAATGATAATAATGATGTTTAAAATGAGCCTTATGATGGTCTATTTATACACATTGATTGTTCATGAGGTGTAGGGGCATGTTTATAACATCACTGCCCTTGAAAGCTTTGTCTTGAAAACATAGTAATTAGAATTTTCTTTAGTTAAGCACATTTTTGTGGTGGAATGAAGTTTCTCAGATATCTATTTATACTTTGTAGAGGTTTGACTTTGTTTTTCCTTTGAGTGTTGGTGAGGCTTCTTTGTATTTTTTGCATCATAGTCTACGGTCTTCTGACTTGATTGTTTAACATGAAAGCTTTATGCTTATTGGCAATATATTTTAAATACCTGCATGATCAAGACACTGTTATGGCTAATTAAATTACTAATTAGGTACTACAAAAAGAGGATGATGTTGAGAGGGCTTGCCTGGGTGACTTTGGGAGCAACCTAGAGGTGGTCAAACAAAGCTCTTCTACGTTACAAATCTAAAGAGAAAAAATTGGTGATGTACATGTGGTTGCTCCACCTGGGCTGTATTTGATCTATATACTTGGGATGTGTACGGTCTGTACAAAAGGCTTCAGCCATCTGGCACAGTTTCCAAAGAGTGATGCACATCTTGGGACAAAGACTGGTTTGGGAGTTTAGCAATGGCAAAAATATTCTAATTGGAGTCGACCGAATGCTCGCGTCTGAAAACACAATTCTCTTTGATTCACACCTACTTCACAGACTTCATCACAGTTGCATTCTCTCTCTCTTTGATCTTATATACTGCTGGAACCTCGGGGCTCCCATATGGAAATCTGCAGAGATGATGGGGTTACGCGGCAGTGAAGCACATAGCTCGGAATGCCATAAAGCTCTTCTACAGGCAATGGGATTATCTTTCAAAGGGGAAGGTGACATTCTGATTTGGAATGGAAAATTCAAGGGTGCGGGATTACTCGTCAAGGACGAGTATGAAAATAAAATTGCTAAAATGACTCCCGACCCTACATTGTCTCCTTTTTATATTGCATGGAATCTTAAAATCCCTATAAAGATAATATTTTTTGCATGGTTATTGTGGAAAAATGGAGTACTAACTTGGGAAGTATTATGAAAACAGGGATTTTATGGTCCTAGATGATGTCCATTTTGTCTTCAGCATGAAGAGAATGCTTCTCATCTTTTCTTCACATGTACCTTCTCTCTTTCTATTTGGCAGCATTTGCCGGGCTTATAGGTGACCCTTCTTGGCGTCCTTCTGACTGTATTAAAGTTATCAAATCTTGGGTTGTTGTAAGTTTCTCTTACAAATCTTTACCCTTTTATGTGTTTTGGGAAATCTGGAATGCTCGAAATTGTTGGATTTTCAAAGGGGTTCCCCAACAACACTCCAAGATTACAGGGAATATTTCTTTATGGATTAATGATCATCCTTATATCTCCATATTCTCCTTTATGCTATTTTCAATCGGATGATGTTACCACTGACCCTCGGTGTGTATCTGGGCTCAGTGATGTTCTATTAAGTTACGTATTGGCTAGGTTTTCTGTGGTTGGTATGCGGAGTTTTGATGTGTTTTATGGCCTTTGTATTGTTCTTATGATGGATTTGGTTTACCTCTTCATGGGGTTCATATATTACCTGCTATCTGGCATATGCTAGAATGGTATATCTAATGTGCTGGAAAATGATATTTGATCAACGGATATGAACTATTATATATAACAACATTTTTTTTGTCATGTGAAAAAAAAAGGTTGAATCAAAATATTTAGCACGCAGGGCTTTCAATCAATGCTACGGAACTGCAAATTTTTCCTTCTAGGATTATAACCATGATATAATACTTTCAATTCCGCTTAGGGTTTCAGACATATTTATGTCTTTGCTGAGATTACACTTCGATTTCGCTCAAGTCCTCCACTTCCATGTTAAGCTACAGAGTATTTCTGGTTACATAATATACACAACTCTTTCACCAGTGCAGCAAGGCTTTGAATCTTACAGAGAAGAGTAAGAAGCATACTAAGTCTGCCATTACCCTAAATTTTGAAATATTTGGCACTTACATGAAAAGCTTCAAACAATTTCATTGAAAAACAATTTTACATGCGATGTTCATATAAAATATAACAGTTTCACTGAAATGGGTTTAATACAAACTCTCACCTGATTCATGGAGGTAACGAAAAACCAGGTAGTTCATCTCGCAGGAAGTGATCGTG
Source organism: Pinus albicaulis (assembly GCA_034641835.2). Taxonomy (NCBI): domain Eukaryota; kingdom Viridiplantae; phylum Streptophyta; class Pinopsida; order Pinales; family Pinaceae; genus Pinus; species Pinus albicaulis. Next base: position 47,861 of record JAXQQM020070232.1, read on the forward strand.
ATCGTGGCCATCCACGCCTCTTCTGATAATCCCACTTGAACCCCTTGGTGTAATGGAGCTAATGGAGCTTTCCGTGGTAGTCTCGGGATAGAAATCACCGAGATTCCAATTTCTTGAGTTCAACCAAGTGTATCAAATCATAGTTGGATAGCATGGATGCGCCCTTCCTCCTTCGTTGGACAAACCCTGCAATGCGAGGGAAATAGACGAGGGAAACGAAAAATTTTGATATTCGAAAAACAAAAATCCCATGAACTAGTTTTACTCAAAAGCTAAGGAAAAAGGGTTTTGAGAGAGATTATTGAACACAAAATCTACAAGGATTAGGAAAAGTTGTTTCCTACTACAAACTTTTTTATTATGGTATGGTGGTGTAAAACTTTGCATTAAGTAATGAAGTAGTGAGTTACAATGGGGTTGGAAAAGATGAGAGTTTAAAATATTAAATGGATATGAAGGACATAAAAGCCAAAAACTAACTTGAATAAGTCCAAGAAACCCAGATCCAGTCTTCTGTTGAGTGCAGCAATAGTAGACGGGAGAAGAGTATCTATTTCGACAGTTTGAGCAGAGATGGCCCCATACAGACTGAGAGATCGAGATAGGTTGGACAGTGTGTCTAACTTTGTGATTTGGAAGGCCAAAATCCTGATAGTCCTAAAGGAGTACGATATCAGAGACAATGTGAAAAATTTCCTCGTTGTGCCCACCAATGTGAACGCTGTAAATAAGTTCAACAAAAATCAGGCCCGAGCAAAGCGCTTGATCATGGATGGGGTGAAGGATCACGTGGTACCAAACATTTTCGAGAAGAGGACGACACATGATATGTTGAAATCTTTGACCATGTTGTATCAAGGCAACTTTGTCGAATGGAAGATGCTTCTAGAGAACCAAATGCGGATGTTCCAAATGCACAAGGGAGAGGAGATTGATCCCTTCCTCTTCAGATTGCAGACGATATGAGATCAGTTGATTTCCATGAGGGCAACTCCAGATGAAGGGCTCTTGGTGAGGACTGCCCTGAATGCAGTCACTAATGAGTGGGAGACCTTTGTCCAAAGCATCTTGGGTAGAGCACAACTCCCAAATTGGGGTGACATGTGAAGTATCCTTCGACAGGAGGAGGAGGGAGATGCAGCCCTAGCATCAAAGGGACATCGACATCAAGGGAAGAAGAAGGACCTATCCAAGGTCTGGTGCTTTAGATGTGGCAAAATTGGACACTTCGCCAGCACTTGTCCTAAGAGGAAGGACAAGGAAGCTTCAAATTCCAAGGGAGCAACAATTAGAGGGGACAGTGGTAGTGAGGATGATGTGGCCATGAGTGCTCATGTCTCGAGAGAAGAGGTGGGGCGATATAGATCTGTAGAGCAGCTACAGATGGGAAGGTAGGATCCTTGAGTTGCCCAAAATATTGGATCACATACGAGCTACGAGATCCTTAAGGCAATAACAGGATGATTGGAGCAGTGGGTGTAGAAAATCATGGAGAAGCAGAGGCAGTGTTGGGATGCTGAATTTTGGAGCAGCGTAGATGAGAGATAGTAGTGCAAAGGAAGTGCTTACGCAGTACAATGCAGCAGACATCGCAAAGCTTCAGAGAGACAGCGCAGCGTAGCAGCAGAGGGTGATTCAGTGATGAGATGCAGCCCGACTAACTTGTCTGGTGATTGGGTGGTGGTCCTTCAGCTGCTTACTTCTCAGCAACTTATTTGCAGTGCAGCAGTTATCAGTTAGCAGTGGCGGTGCTATGGGCATCATGATGCAACAATTTGAGAGGGAGATGCAGTACAAATGTGGCAGTGTCATTGGTAGTGACATGGGCAGCAGTACAGAGAGTAGCATCGCAGTGGATGGAGGTCAGCAATCCAAGCATCAGTGCAAAGACTGATGCCAGAGATCAAGGTGACACTTCAGTGGGGAACTATTGCTAGAGCACACTCCTCGCTAAGAGGGAGTGTTGAGATTTTGGGGTAGCATCGGATGTGCTCTAACTCCAAAACTTTGTGGAGGGGCTAGAACACATGAGATCTCCAAGACCCAGAAAAGCGTTTGGAGAAATTCCATCTGGTGTAAAACTTATTCAAATAATTAATTTTTTTAATGGGGACCCTAAGTCTAACTTAGGGAAACTAAAAAAATTAAAGTGAATTAATTTACACATGTGATGAGAACATTCTAAGTGACGTGGATCAAGCTTATTTTAATCTTAGCCATTGATTAGTGATAAGATCACAGCCATTAATTTGTCAACGATAAAAGTATAAATGAAGGGCTTGGGGTCAATTGGAGAACACACACACAGAATCTAAGAGATCAAATTCTTCTAACGGAGCAGTGCTCAGACGAAGATCAGATCTGAGTGATTTAGAGAAGAAGTGAGGGGCAGATGCAGTGATTGGTCAGGAGGACCAAGAGTACAACGCAGAGCAAGGGAAACAGAGAAGCAGTGGAGGCAGCGCAGCCATCAGAGGGTGTGATGCAATCCCTAGAGAGGGTGACACAGGCCCATGCAGGGGCAGCGCAGAGCCTCCAAGGAAAGTCTGAAATTCAACTAGAGACTAGGGTTTCTGAGCCGGCATGGATGAACCTGAACTCTGGTAGAAGTTGATCAGTGCAGAGCAAGGGTGACATAGGCCCTCAGTCAGCTCCATGCAAACTTACACAGTGGCAGCATATAGATTGTGCAAAGCTAGTTGGGGTTTCACTAGTGGCTCATCCAGATCAGCCAAGACTTGCAGGAGTGAGGTAAAACTCACGTTTTCTTTGTATCCAAGGTTTTCTTTGTTGGGTGAGCCAGATTATGGCACCCTAGATGTACTCAAAATATTGTTTCTTAATAATAATAAACCCTCATATCTGTTGCACCGGTTTTCCCGCATTGGGTTTTCTGAGGACATTTGTCCGAAAAATCTGTGTCCTTTGTCATATGTGCATGATGTTCAGTAAATGATCTATATTTTTGTGGCTTGCTAGTTGTGTTTACCTTGAATTTTTTTTTAATATTTTCAGTTAAATAACTTGTGCATAATAAAACAAGTAGGAGAAGTAAATCAATATTTAGCAGTAGGATTTTTGTACTCATAAATTTTCACAGTATACAAATCATAACTAGTCTAAGAACCCAATGGCATGCATTAACTCCATTCATTCTCTATGCTTCCCACAAATAAATAACATCAAAGAGTAACAAATTTACAAAGCAAAACGAAACTGCATATCAAAATGCACACTTGCATTTATGACCCAAATGACAAAAACCTGCAAAGCCTCCAAACTAAACAGAGTCGGCTCCACAAAAAATGAGATTACTCGCACTAATATGAAATGGAAATCAGTATACACTGGCACAGACTCATCTAAAATTGTGTTTGATATGCACATCAATGCTCCAAAGCTCGAGGTTGAATATCTCAAATTTCAATATTTAATATATCAGTCATTTCTCTAAACTCAAGATATGCAATATTGACCCTATCGAAACCAGAATTAGATGGATTTGGGATATTATATTCGATGCACCTAACACATAGTATAGATTAAATGTAATTACATGCAAATAAACTATTGGCGGACCCACCCCCCCCAAGCAAGATGTAGAGAATCTAACATATTTCGATACAAACACAAACAACTATTCATTCAAATACCACATAGTTTATTCTTGTGGTAAGGATATGAATCAAACTAAAACAAGAATTAGAAGAAGAAAAAACATACCTTCGGTCCCTCTCCGCAAGTGCGTGTTCTAAAAGTACAGTATATCCAATGTCATAGTTGATGCATTTGCCAAATAATCCTGGCCCAAAAAAAATGGACAAACAAATCAGTATCACATGCCAGGCATAAGCAATCTCAAAGTAAGCATCTGGAAAAGTTTCGTTCATAGTGCCAAAATAATAACAATAAGTTGAAGCAATCATTGGTGATAGAAGCACAGATCCATGTTCCTAGATACAGTGGATTATTGCGTTAAGTCCCTTGGATTACAAGTTAGAAAGCAGCACCGAATACAACATACATCAACAGGTTTTTATCTATAGCTCTTTCATGTTTGGATAGACAATAGGAAATTGAATAAAATTCATGTGAAGGAACAGTTAAAGAAAATTTAAAGCACACTTCAAATTCAAGAATGCAAACTCAAAATCAAAAGAGCACATCGGAATCTCTAAAGAAGGTTTCATGATGTTCACCAAAAGATGAATCTTTGCAAAATGTTTGGCTATAAAAGCAAACCATGAGAATCTGGGCTATGATAGATCATAGGAAGCTAAGACATTAAATCTATGGGATGCAGGATATCATTGAATTAACTTGTGAGTAATGATGATAAAGAGTCGAATAAATGACACCTACCTACCCCTTTTGTAAACAATAAGGCAAAATTTTTATAGCTAGATATTCTTGGAAAAAGGAGGGCATGGTTGCCTCTACAATGACAACTAGAAAATGAGACATTGAAACCCTGTGCACAACAGGTTGCATGAGTAAATGATAATAATATATGTTGGAAAAGTACATTGATGTGTTTGAGATGAAAAAAACTGAAAAATAAGTTAGGATTGTTCATAAAGTAGTTCGAAACAAAATCCACTGGTTAGAAATTTTCCCGCACCAAACAACGCTTCAGGCACCACTCAATTCTACATTTGGTATCCAAATTATCAAAATTCAGTTGTGCATAATTTTTTTTTTTTGTGATCAAAACATAGTAATAGCCACCAAAATTTTTAAAATGCAGAGCATATATACATATATTTTTGGTTTCAGCTTGAGGCCACGCATTGCTCATACTGTGGCTAGGGTTCGAAGCCCATACTCTAAATGGGGCAATCGGGATAATCAGACACTGCAAATGCACATACTATTCTAGGGTTCGAAGCCCATTACAGTTTTGAAGATCTTAGAGATCGCAACATCAGCTTCACAAATGGCTACTACCATCAATAGAATATTGTATCTTTACAATACTTTCTCTGATGTATTGACAGATAAAATCATGGAGTAAAATCTTAAAGATGTTGATCTCAATGTTAGATCTCAGGCACTCAATGCCCTACTTCAAAATCGTCAACTCCAGGTTTTCAAGCAGGGTGATTTCATAGTTTAGAAGCAACAGACGAAAGAAGAATCTGTAAGTTTTAAGGGCCTCTCATCTGAAGATATGCTCATATATCAAGTCATAAAAAATGCTGGAAATATGGGTATATGGACAAAATATATGAAAAGAGAAACAAATTTACAGCAGCCACAGGTTAACAAAGCATTGAAAAATATAGAAGGTCGTGACTTAATAAAAGGGGTGGAGTGTGTTTCTAACCGAGAAATGAAGGTGTATATGCTAGCAGAATTGACACCTTCAAAGGAGATAAATGGAGATGCATGGTACACAAGGCTAAACTTTGATATGGAGTTCACTAACATTGTTAAGCAACATTGTTTGCAGTTCACCTTGCAGCAAGGTGTAGCCACTATTGAGAGTGTTGTTGATTTTGTGAGAAAATCAGGGATATCAAAGGTGGAATTGAAAGTTGAAGAGCTCAAGAAAATGGTGATGTGGAAGAATCGATAAGCACGAGAACCAGAGACTACTGCTATAGAGGTTCCCAAGCTCAAATTCAGGAGTGGTCATCATTTACAAACATTCCTTGTGGAGTTTGCCCTGTCTTGCGAGAGTGCACAGATGATGGTCTGATTTCTGATTTCCATGGCACAACAGCTACATTATACATGCAATAATTTCTTAAACTCTTACCTTCTTGTATGCCTCTCAACATATGGAGGAGGGTTCGCCTTCTTCTTCTTGAAACTGAATAATCGCTTCTTCATCTTTGATCGAGTCGAACTCTTCAATACATTCAGTATCGATGAGAAGATGTTAAGGCTCCCCTCATGTAGCTCTAGCTCTGCTCTAATGTTTTGGTAACATAATGCTCTGTGTTTAGTTTGCCCACGTTTAGTTTGCCTGCCAATCCTCCATGACAATACCCTTTTGAAATTTTAATCGAGTGGGAAAATGGTTTTCGGACGACTCAAATCATTTTAATCGGAAGGGTCAAAAACTTTTATCACAATATAATAATTCCAATATAATAAATATTTTAATTTCTTAAAAGTTATTCGAATATGGTAAATATTTTAATATTTTTCAAAAGAAAGGTGGATACTATGTTTAGTTTGCAAATCAATTTATTTTTTATGTTTTTTATTTTTTATTTTCATTGTATATGATTAATTTAGATTCATCTTCATTTCAAATTTATCAAGTGTCTAGAGATCAAATCTAAAGAAGTTTGAATCTCAAGAGATTTGATTCTTCCCTCTACACCTTTGGTAGATCTAGAGTTAAGATAGATCTAGATTGGTTTAATTATTAATTTTATGTTTTTAATTTTTATTTTATTTTGACGAACTCAAAATGTTAAAGAGAACATTACAACATCTTTACCATAAGAGAATAATTCAACACTAGAGAAACCCTAGAGGCCCATGGAAAAATTGCAGGCGAAGAAAGCGTCGTAGTTTTGACAAAGAGTGAACAGGCTCTAAACAATGCTAGGCTCTAATATCATTGTCAAAATGCAAGATAATATTAAATAGTAACCATGATTTTTTTATCCACGTGATATATATTTTGTAGAGAGATGGTCACCATGATAAACCCTTTGAAGACACGCAACTACTCATGAAATATGCTTTTAAGATGAGATGTTGATTGCTTACTATTGGACCCACATGGAGGAGGAGGAGTTGGTGGATTATGAACTAGAGGAGGGAGGTTTTCAAAAAATTTGGTCTAGTCCCAAGGATTTTATCCATTCGCATTTCAAATTCAACTTAGAAGGTCACCATACCGCAGTTTCTAGGCCTACCAGATCTTTAGAAAGAAAAGTTAAGAATTCAATATCCAACTATCTCGCGGTGAAGGCCCTAACCCTTGCTCCAACCACGCACTATTCAGGTCCTTTAGTTTCGGCTAGCTCAGGGCCTGAGGATGTTTTTCAGGGGCTAGATAACTCTTCTTGGGGTGTGTGGCTCTAAGTTTAGTTTCCCTATTGTCCCATATATTGGAGGAAGACATACAATGTGTTACTACTTCCTTAGGGTTTTCAGAATTTTTTGAACACAGTGGGGGTTCTTCACTCTCAGAAGCCTCTCTAGATTGTTTTCATGTATATCCTTCATCTCAAGTGTCATCAACCTCGCCCTCCTTCAGTGAATTAGTGAAGGAGAGCCTTTCCTCGACAACGGAAGAAGGTCAAACTAACATCATGAATGGTCTTGTGGTTTTCAGGGAGAAACACTCTTGTGAATAAGAAGGAATTACGATTCAAAAGGAGTATGAGAAAGCGAGGAAGAGGAAAATCCATTGTAGTGTCATGAAGAAGAAAAAAGTCCTGCTTTCTCTATTTTTAGGAGTCAACGTCACCATTCAAAATACTAATGAAATGTCCCAAAACTCCTTGGTGGGGCAAGTAAGGGATTGAAAATTCAGGTCCTCAACCCTAAACATGTGGGCGGACAATGAAATCTTACCTATTGTAAAATTTTCTCCATAGGTGTCACTGTTAGCCCAAGGTTAGATTCATTTGTGCTTCAAAGATGTAACAGACACCCAAAAGGTACAAAAAATGGTTTAGAAAACTGATTCATCTATCCTTTTCAATTTCTAGATGTCCCTCTTCGATGCAAAGTAGGAGAGACTAGATATGGCCCCAGTCTAGGTTCATCTTCCAAGTCACCCTACTACCTATTGGGATGCCCTAATTTTCAAAGATATGGGTAACTCGTTGGGATATTATTTAGCCCATGAATATACATATTTAGAGATGGGGATTAAGACATGCACCCATATTTTGGTTAATATGGACCTCATAGAAGGGCTTATAGAAGGTATGGATATCAGGATTGGGGTGGAGTGTATTCATATATTGGGTTATGAAGGAATACCTTTTAGGTGTAGGCGGGGCCATAGGTATGGGCACCTGGCTAAAAACTATAAGCTTCCCTTTTCTTGCTTAGGACTATCAATCTAGAGGAAAGGACATATTAGGTTAGAAAAGGGTTCTGGATTGGAGGTTTTGGGCGTTGAGGAAAAGCTAAATGGTGCAAATCCTCTATGCAACACATCCTCCAAGTCGTTGGTGACAATTGTCAAGATATGGTGTTTATGTTGTCAGTTTTCTAGAAGGCCTAGTAAAGGGGTGGAGTTTCATTTCCTTGGATGCTAATGGAAGGTTAGGGGGTTTAGCAGTTGGATGGAAAGCCATAAATATTTGGGTATCCAATTCTCCGGGTTTGGATTCTAGTTTTTCCATTGAGGACAGAGAGGAAGAAATGGAGGGAGACATGGAGAGGGAGGTAGGGACAAGGAAAGAAAGGGAGGGAGGGAAGGAGGGAGAGGGAGAGAAAGGGAGAGCTAGAGACTAAAAATTATGCACACTATTTGTTTGTTGATATTAAAACGAAGGTTTGAGATTGTATTTTGTTGAGGAAAAGGTGAGAGGAAACCCTAATTTTAGGGGATGAAGTGGTTATGGTAGCAAGGAATATTTTAAATGAAACATTTATTTTTCATGTTATAAAATGCCACCTATTTAAGCAAAATACAAATGAAGTTTAAATCAAGTTGTAAAAATATAGAATCTTTATTAAATGTAAAATCATTTTATTGTTGAGAACTATCTAGTCTAGGAATGAAACTCCAACACCTTCCATTGACCAATTTTTAGTACACACTTCATTAGAGGCCTCTTTTATACTCAAATTAATATCAATTTTATGCTTAAATGATAGGACTGCCACACAACTTCCCTCATTCCATACTTTACTATATGCCTCTTATATATTCATAGCTTATTTGTCATGTAGGAACCTCTAGGACATATGAATCCAACACACGACTCAACCCCTAAAAAATACATTTTATGCTTCCTCATAATGAAGGGGTTTATTATAACTCTTAAAGGAAGTTTAGATTGTTGGTTGTGGGCCGATCCAAACCTTTCTATCGAAGATATAGTTATGATGATGAGCCTTAGAAACTTAGCCTAAATCCCATGGATTTCTCTATATCCAACCCATAGCTAGGTTGATTAATCATATTTTGTTATCCTTAATACCTTGTCTAGAATGAGATAGCTTCAGTATCGTACCTAGCCTAGTCATTAGCCCATGTGATTCTCTAAAACTATGCTACATGCATTGATTATCGTACTCCTAAAAGGTTGGTTTTGCAAGTGTGATTTTTTATCTTTTACATCCCATATTGTACAATTCTCCCATAAATTATCTTTTTTTCCAAATACAAAGAAGCACATATGATAGACCTTCAACATTCGTGTATTTTCCTCGAAAAGCGAGACACTTTGAAACAAAATTAGATTGTACATGTCATTCATTCAATATTTTGAACAACATGCAACTAATTATGGTAGGTATTGGAGTATTCTGTTTGACATATATGTTTATATTTAGTTTCATTTTCTTAAGTCGAGATGGTATCAAGGAAAAATCATTTGGCCATTGGTTTGACTTTGGCTGACATAGGCCCTTAATATTTGTGCCCCTTGATATATTTTCCCTTTCGCTCTTGATTCAATTATTTTAAATGTTTTCCAACCTCATGTATAAAGTTTATCCTTATAAATTGAGTCACCTATACACCAATTTTAGTCATCGTTATCTAACAATATTGATCATTTGGAGGATGGTGATGGTGTGGTTCTAGGCCTTGCCTCTCAATTGAACATTTCTTTATCTATCTAATTGGGTTCCAACACACCTCCTTCCTAAACTCCATGCACCTTCATTATTTAGGGCTTACAACCTAATGTTATAATTACAAAAATGGATGAATGACAATACAATGTTAAGGAAAGTTCTCTTGCATGCCTTAAAGTGCCCTGGATTCATATGAAGACTCTTAGCTAAATTTTTTGTTGCTCTTAAGCTCAATTCATTTCTGAGTGCAACTTCTTTTCTCACCATTCATTAGCTAGCATTCCTTCTTATTGTTCTTCTTTCATGGAAAGTTTGTGGCACAGTATCCAAGCTCATGAATACTCCCGCCCTCCATTTTTCCAAACATCATTTTTAATATTATGCCTTCAAATATAATTTTAATATCATACCCATTGTTTTTCTTATGGATGTTGAGCGCACTCCGTGATTCTTTGTAATCCCAACAATTGATTTAAAAGGAAGCTTCAAAAATCAATTCAATTTCATTCTAATAAATTTATTTTAAAAACATTGATGGTGAACCACACAATGAGTGGTTCGAAAGGCGTGTAACTTAAAAATTTTATGTGATTTATCCATAAGAGTTCTTAAAGAAATTAATTAATTAATTATTAAAATAAAATTGAGATAAAATAGTAAATTTAGGAGAGGTTTTTGCAACCCATGGTTTTGCTCATGGTATTCCACCTTGCCAACAAGGGGGATTTAACCTGCTCTCGTTTGGAATGGATAATCCCAACGGGTTTTAAGGATTATTATAAGGGTTAGGGGAATAATTAGTTAGTGGTTAAGGGATTAAGGATTAGGGGCTTAGGGCTTAGGGGTTAGAGGTTTAGGGTTTAGAGGTTAGGGGAATAATGAGATAGTGGTTAAGGGGTTAGGGATTGGGGACTTAGGGGTTAAGGTGTTAGGGATTGAGGTCTTAGGGGTTAAGGGATTTAGGAGCATTTATGGGTTAGGGTAATAATGATTTAGTTGTTAAATGGGTTAGAGGTTAATGGAATATTATGCATTTAGAGGTTAAGGGGTTAATATTATGCATTTAGAGGTTTATGGTTTAGGGGGTTAAATGGGTTAGGGGTTGGGAATTAGGGTTTAATGGGTTAGGGGTTAAGATGTTATAGGTTTAGGGTTTATGGGGTTAAATGGGTTAGGGATTTAGGGGGTTAGGGGATTTAGCAGTTAAGGATTTTAGGGGTTAGAAGTTAGGGGCTAATGGTGTTAGGTTTTAATGGGTTAGATGGGTTAGGGGTCAAGAATTAGGGTTTAAGGGGCTAGGGTTAAGGGTTTAAAGGTATAGGGTTTAAGGAGTTAGGGGTTAAGGGTTTATAGGTTTAGGGTTTAGGGGGTTAAATGGGTTAGGGGTTTACTAAGGGTTTAGTGGTTAGGGGTTAAGGATTTAGAGGTTTAGGGGGTTAAATGGGTTAGGGTTTACTAAAGGTTTAAATGGGTTAGGGGTTAAGGGTTTATAGGTTTATGGTTTAGGGGTTAAATGGGTTAGGGGTTTAGAGGTTTATGTGGTTAAATGGGTTGGGGGTTGGGAATTAGTGTTTAAGGGGGTTAGGGGTTAAGATGATAGTTTCATTGGTCTTTGTTTGTGCACAACAGTTGCTTATTCTTTGCGTCTCCATGTAACAATTTTGTAAGTATTGTTGCTTGTTTCCATGTATTCTTTATTTATTAATTTATACTATTTGTTAGCCATTGATTTACATTTATTGATGAAAATTTCTATTGCAATCAAACCAAATGTATGTTCAATCTCCAATTTCAAACTCAGCCACAGTTTTGTCACACAATTTAGGTCAGGAGAATGGCCATCTGATGAAGTCTTAATGACCAGACTGCACCTCATGGCTACTCCAGAAAATCTTAAGCTCGAGTGTCCCACATTCATGAGAAATTTGGCTCTTACACTCTTGCTCCACCTGACTGTGTCCTGGAAATACCCTTGTTTATTGAAAAAACATCCTAATGTTGTCAACCTTGTCCCTTAACAGACCAAGGAAACATATGTGACTGAGAGGAATGGAAAGCACTAAAAAGTTGAAGAGAGTACAAAAGACTAAGATGGTTTAAAGGACAAGCTTGAAGAATGTAGCAGTGTTGAAACAACTAAAAGTTGTCCCAAACAAATAGTTGATAATGCGAAACCTTCTTCTGTACCAGTCAAGCAACACTACATTCATGTGAGAGCAAGAAGAGGCCAAGAGACTGATAGCCATAGCCTGGAAGATAGGGTATGGTTCCCTATTTTTGATGAAATATTTGATCTACATTTTTTCTATCGAAGATTAACCATTTTAACCTTGCCAACAAGGCGGAATTAACCCAATCGTAGGTCCCAATATGTCATGATATATATTAACTCTAGATATATATGAAGGAATAATAAAGACATAGATTGACAGAGGTGGCGAGACAAGGGGAGTCACAAGGGAAAGGTGGAGATAAATTGAAGGAGAGGGGAGATAAGGAATGGAGAGAGAAAGAGAGGGAGAGGAGTGAGAGAGGTAAAGGGTAAGAGAGGGAGATAGTGACACAAAGATGGAAGGGGGGTAGAAAGAAGGATAGAGGGAGGGATATAGTGACAGGATTGGAGGGTAGAGAGAGAGAGAGAGGGGAAGAGAGAGCAAGGTAGGAGAGAAAGGGAGAGAGGAGAAGTACAATGGATTAAAACAACAAATATATTAGGCCCACTCTACACAAATCTGCAATCTGAGAATTCGGGATAAAAATAGCAAGCTCCAACAACAATTGCATAGAAGTCCTTATTACTCAAATAGAAGAATGTCACACCAAGTTGTCATCTCACAAAAGCTCCTAATACAACCTACAAGCTAACAATACTCACTCTTATTATCTATTTCTACAAATGTATAACTATTGTACCCATCTTTTTCATTTATAAGTTAAGAGAAGGTGTTGTTAGAAAACAGGCTAATGATAGCGTTAGTGGTGCATATCCCTTGAGCATGAGAAACTCCTTCATAACTTTGCCTTGTATGCGAGGCTTTTATTTTAGAGTAGTGCATTATCATAGTAGATATAACTCCTCTCCTGAAGGTGCCTCATTCCATAAGTGTGCACTCATGAATGCACCTGAGATGATGGTGTTAATCTCCTCAACTAGTGTGCCATACTTGGTGGGTGTGACCCAACAACTAATTCGTCTATCCTCGAAGGTGTCGTTATAAGCTTCTAGCTGTATTTAAGAATCTTTCTAACTGGTGTACCACAATCTAGCTCTACAATCCTGGTGCTGCTCAACTTCTCAAGGCTGAGGTGAGACCAACTCGGACCAACTACGTCATCTAACACTCTTGAGAATATTATTTTTTTCCAATAACCCAAGATTCTCCCCCAACTTGTCAAACTTCCCCTTTGTTAGGAGCTTTGTCAAACTATTAACCATATGCAACTTTTTTAGAACGTGGTCCAACACTACTAACTCCCTAATGAACTTGGAATCTTAGGAAATTGTATTGAATATCAATGCGTTTGAAATGGTCATGACACATTTGATTTTCATAGAGCTTGATGTGACTTTGTTTCTCACAAGAGAAAATATTGGGCTTCAACAACTGATTGGTTGACACTACAATCAAGTTGCAAATCTAGATAGCTTCATAATAAGTATATGAAACTGCCATATACTTTGCTTCAGTGGAACTGAATGTAATTGTTGCTTTCTTCTTGTTGATTTAATAAAAATGATTTATAAAATAATAATAATGATGTTTAAAATGAGCCTTGTGATGGTCTATTTATACACATTGATTGTTCACGAGGTGTAGGGGTATGTTTATAACATCACTTCCCTTGAAAGCTTTGTCTTGAAAGCACAATAATTAGAATTTTCTTTAGTTAAGCACATTTTTGTGGTGGAATGAAGATTATCAGATATCTATTTATACTTTGTAGAGGTTTGACTTTGTTTGTCCTTTGAGTGTTGGTGAGGTTTCTTTTTATTTTTTGCATCATAGTCTAAAGTCTTTTGACTTGATTGTTTAACATAAAAGCTTTATGCTTATTGGAAATATATTTGAAATACCTTCATGATCAAGAAATTGTTATGGTTAATTAAATTACTAATTAGGTACTACAGAAAGAGGATGATGTTGAGAGGGCTTGCCTGGGTGACTCTGGGAGCAACCCGGAGGTGGTCAGACAAAGCTCTTCTAAGTTACAAATCTGAAGAGAAAAAATTAGTGATGTATATGTGGTTGCTCAACCTGGGTTGTATGGAAAATCTTGGCAGAGAGTGTTTACCTTTCCGTGTCTTCACGAAAGTAGGTTTTCAGGTCACAGAATAAGATCACTACATGTAGGTGATGGTTCTGTAGTAAGTTCTCAGCCTTATCTTCAGAATGGCTAACAGAGAGGATCAGGTTTGAATACAGGATATAATTTGATGAATTTGGAGATTTATAGTGGAAGAAAAAGTTTTTGGTGATGTTTGGATGGGTGCTAATTTGTAGGGTTTTCCATTTTTATAATTTTGTTTGTTGTGCTTTCTACCATGCTACCTAGTTGCTTTCCTATTTCCGTAGCATTTTAAATTTTTAGATGTCTAACTCTCTATTGTTTCTTGCCCCATTTGAAATGTCATCCTTATTTGGTAGGTGTTTTCTTCAATATAGTGTGAATATTTTTCCATCACACGGCTTTTGTGGGGTTTGTCTACACAAATAGCTTGTAAGGCCCATTCATTAGGGTATTTGATGAAATCAAATGATTATCAATTATCACCAACTAATGGTACTTGCAGGTATTTACTCTAACAATTCTACAGTTTTCCTGTGCCAACAATTATACAACATTTTAACCTCATGAATCAGTCTCCTCTGTTCTCTTAGCTGATTGTATAAGCACTTATTGTTGTTGTCAAAGCTTTTACTCTCTAGTCTCGTTGAGCTATTTCAGTTATTTGTGGACAATATTGATCTATTTTCATTTCATTTATTCAATTTTTCTGACTGTTATCCATTGTCTTTCGCCAGTGCCTTCTTTCTTACCTATGATTTTTCTGCTTAAGCATTCCAGCTAGCCAGAGAAATAGGGGTAGTAGAAGCCACACAGTCCATCCAGAGCCCAAAAGGGGTAGAAGAAGCCACGCAGTCTAGCCAAAGCCCAGCAGGGGCAGCAGGAACCACGCAGGGCTGACGCAGGCCCAGTCAGGGTAGTGCAGGGGCAGTGTAAGCCCTTCAGGTGTGACACAGGCCCTTACTGAGCAGTACAGAGGCCGACGCAGGCCAGTTAGGCTGATGCAGAGGGATTCTGAGCAGCGCATGACTGTTATTTTTATTTCTCTGTTGGGTGAACCAGTTTTGGTGCCCAGGATTGTTGTACTTAGATTATGCATAATAATGAAAACCCTCCAGAGCTAGCTACACCAATTTTTCCATATTGGGTTTTTTTTCAGGGATAGTTGTCCAGAAAATCCATGTGTCACTTTGTCTATGAGCATGTTATTCAGTATTTGATCTGTATGTGTTGGTTGCTAGTTGTATTTACTATTTACTTCGCTAATTTATTGAATATTTCAGAAATTAACTTGTAACTTAATTCAAGTAGGAGAATTAAATCAAGATACTGCAATAGGGTT
Organism: Pinus albicaulis; assembly: GCA_034641835.2. Lineage (NCBI taxonomy): Eukaryota > Viridiplantae > Streptophyta > Pinopsida > Pinales > Pinaceae > Pinus > Pinus albicaulis. Next base: position 63,219 of record JAXQQM020070232.1, read on the forward strand.
TCTTCTATTAAGAAAATTTCACATTCCCTAGGTCTAGCCCCATTAGGTCACCTAGGGCAACAATTTCCCAGGAATATAGCTAGAGGAAAAATTCTATCTCCTAGAGGCAGCTGCGTCGCTGGGTGCCCTCATTCTCCTCAGAACTTGGGCTAATTCCGACAGTGGACTCTCTGGATACCTCAAGCCCTAGCTCTAGGATCAAGTTTTGCCTAGGTGTTCCCAAGGATAGAACCTAGTAGGATCAATTTGACCTATCGAAGTAAAAACACTTGTCTTATCCTTTCCCATCACCTTTTCCAGGATAGGAACATCATTGGTTACTAAATTCCATCCCTGAACCTGGGCTGGGTCCACTTGGCCTCCTGTGGTCCCATTTGGTGTCAAAGGCCTTTCATCAAGGACCATTTGGGAATCCAAGTTCCCAAAGGATTTTAGGGATTGAGAACTTCCTTCATAAGTCTTATTCTTATCCCTCAACCCTTCAATCCCCCTCCTCTCTCCCTAGAAGGTAATTCCCTTGCTTAAAAGGAAAGCAAGTCCCATTCTTTATTTTATCTTAGGGAAATGGTTTTGAGGGTCACTTCCCACCTATTCATTGATAAAAACCTAAACAACCAAGGGTGAAGGGTCTTTTTATTATTTAAAATAAGATAAAACCCTAAAAAACCAAAACCCTATCCTGAGGAGATGTAACACCAAGATTTTATGGGCCCCGTTGGGGTTGGTTGGGCAGCCAACTTCCCGGGGTCGTAACTTGGTCATATGATCTTCGTTTGACGCACATGATACCTCGTTAGAAATATCTCTCCGAGGAATACAACCACTAATATGCTTTCTAGGAAATTGCCTAACCTTTCATGCCCAAAAAACATTGTTTGGGGCCTCAAAACGGCTTCGAAAGTTCGGGACCCAAAAAACTGACAAAAATAGTAAATTGTGCTATAATTAAGGAAACTAAAAAACTGAAAGAGACAATGGCTAGGGCCCAAGTGGAATAGGCGGGTGGCCACCAATATCCACCTCGATCACCTTAAATCAAATTTCTTGAGCTAACTCAATCATGATGACTTAGTCAATTGACACAAGTTGTTATGAGACAAAATTACAATTTATTGTCCAATTTATTTAAGGACAAATAAATTAGATGCCTCACATTCCTCACTCTTGGTACATCAAAATTCCTCACTAGTGTGGGTGCATTTTTTTTTGTCCTTTCTAGTCACCAATTTCACTCTTTCTTGTTGCAAATTTCAACACTCCCTCTCAACAAGAAAGGAATTCAATCTATCCCCATCCGGTACTTTTGGAATGTTCTGCATGCTACACTTCTCTAGTGTTGTTTGCACCTGAAAAATTCTGAAACTGAATAGCCTCTGAACAACTTAATCAGTACAATGCATCTGTCATCAGAGTCTACTGACTGCTGCTAGGTACTGCACCTGTCTAGTATTAGATTCTCTGCACTGCTGCTGACATCTGCATCCATGCCCTTTGAACTATTGCTAACTCTATTTGTGCTCCAGTATTTGACATCTGTCACTCTGATTTATGTCTTGCTGACATCTGACTACTGTTGAAGATTGCAACAAGAAATAGTGAAGGAGGCATCCTGAAACATCATTCCTGATCCTAGTTGGAAAGTGATCACCAAAGCTAGGTGGGGGCCACATAGGTGATTTTTGTCGCAAAGTCTATTTTTAGACTATGTCTATTTTTAGACATGTCGATCATATTCTATGAGTTGCAGGATGCTATTTGTGGATGGTTGGTCAAGTTGGAAAAACAGATGGATTTCTATTTTTAGACATATTGGGCAGAATCTATTTCTAGATTGCTAGTCTAAAAATAGATATGACAAATATTATTAGCTCTTAATAATATTTGGACTCTAAACATTATCTTATTCTCTTGGAGCACTTCAGTTAAGTGCACAGATGTGACACAAGAGCTGACAGAAGGAAGTACGCTATTCATGAGGGTTAAGTGGAGCTATTGCATGGATACTTCAGTTAGAACTCATGTGACAGAGTTTGGTGGAGTTGATTGAGGAATTTAATGGAGTTTTTTTCAGTTTAACTAATCTAAACATAGTTGAGCTATTTGTATCTAGTTTAACTTATTGATACAATTAGTGAGAGTGGTGTGAATTAATTATTAATTAATTCACTAATTATAAACTCATTAATCAACTAAAGAATACATCAGTTAACTTCAGTGCATGGACAGTTTCAGTGGAGACCAGTGCAAAGATAAGTGAAAGGGCAAGTGTGACTATCAGTTGTGACTATAAGTGATGCATGGTTTGCATCCAACACTCAGTAGAGATGCCTATAAAGACTGCGTGACCAAGGATGGGGTAATCAAAACTCATCAAGAGGCATTCTTCAGCAGGGATTGCGCACTAGAGGCAGGCTATCAAGTGGCAGAGATTGGAGCACGTGTTTTGCTAGATCTAGCTTGATTAGTGTGTAGCAATTGGAGATTGTACTGAGAGCTTGTGAGGAGCTTTGTACAATGATTGTTACATGATCTCTATGACATATATAATATACAGATAGTTGGGGGTTTTCAGCTTTAAGCTTTCCCATTACATACTGTGTTCATATGTGTGAACTTTTATGGCTTTAATGTGTGCATGCAATTGATTTTATTTCCGCATGTAATGATCAATGGTAGAAGATATTCTGTATTGTGCATGAAGTCAAATAGTGTGTGATCAAGAGAATCTTGGTGAATAATATATTAGTTATTCAAATTTCTACAACTACATCAATCTAACTGATCCTTCCTACTACTGCTATACTGTGGGCTCCTCGTAGCCAAGTTCGATCCATGAGACACGCCATGAGACAGTGTAATTGTCCCGAAGTTACAAAAAGTTTCTAAAAAAGAGTTGATTTTAAATCAATGATATCTCCCTCATCCAAGCTCTGATTTGACCGATTTTTTTTTCCCATTTGGGTAGAGTTTCACAAGGAATCCAAATATTCTTTTTTTTTTCGAAAATTTTACACCAAAATCTTCAAATATTCTCTACAAACTCGTCGCCCAAAAAATTTCTGCTCTGATGCCACATAGAAAATCTAACCAAGGAGATTCAATCTGATCTTGTAATCTACTAAAACAAGATACTGAATCCTTCCTACAATTTATGGAAACAAAACACGATCGCACAATCATATATAAGTAAGAGAAATAAATTATCAATCGCACAACAACATGATGTATTTGGGGAAAGCAACTAATCAAAACTCCTCTATCTCTATTGTGTATTAAGTCAAGGAATCATGAAACAATACAATGCTTAATCTCTCATGAGATTCTCCAACACTCTGTCAATTGTCTCCCGTTGATATAGGCATACTCGGTCTAGTACTTAGCCAATTCTCATCCTTACTTCAACCTGCCATGCTCATGCAAATCCTAGGGAATTAACTCCTTATTAATTAGGAAAATCAGTCTTCCTTGATTGCGCAATCCATCATGGCATCCCAATGACTTTATAATTTCACATGGGAAATTTTCTCTGAATAAAACTGATATTTATGTTCCCTTTAACCTCTGTCTCAACTGAGTATTCCTCGAAACTGACATGCATGCAGCTATAAATAGTGAATTATCAGTTATTTGATTGATCACTCATTGTGAATTATTTCACTGGACCTCTCACTAGCTCATCACTCAGTTAGAACTAGTTAAACTAATTTTAACTCATTTAATTGAGTTAATTACACTTTCACCCCACTAATGCATCAACTTCAACTGGACCCCAAAAATATTAGAATCCCTCTAGAGGCCTCATATTAGACCCTCAACTCGAATTTCTTGAGCTAACTCGGTCATCATGACTTAATTAACTGACACAAGTTGTTATGAGATGAAATTACAATTTATTGTCCAATTTATTTAAGGGAAAAATAAATTAGACGCCCCACATTCCTCACTCCTGGTGCATCAAAATTCCTCACCAATGTGGGTGCATTTTTTTTTGTCCTTTCTAGTTTCTAATCTCACTGTTTCTTGTTGCAAATTTCAACATTTCATAATTTGATGCGGCCTTCACACAAAGACACCATTGAAATCACATGCCCAGATTATCATGAGAAACCTCTCTTAAGCTTGATCTTCCAGAAGAGAACCAACAATATGCCATCCTACTTCCTAACGCAAACCGACCATTAAGGTATGCAACATTATTCTGAACCCTCACATGATGATCTTTCTCTTGGAGGATGATCATGACCTCCCTTTAGCAACCCTTACTCGGCCCTCGTACTCGACCTGCTTTATGACTACATCTCTCTTCACCCCCTTGATGTGCCAGATAGTGGGAATACATGTCAAACATGCTAAGATGTGCCAAGTGATAAGGCATGCCAAGATGTGCAAGGGTGTGTCAATGCGTGTCAGGGACTATCAAGACAACAAAAGGGAGAAAAAAGTTAAACTACAAGGAAATGAACACATAAGAGGGTTAATAAGTCATCAATTTACCTTTTCCAAGAGGGGCATGCTAGGCACACTAACACTAGGTGGCAATAGGTGCCAAGTGCAAAGTCTTAGTGCATTCTAAGTGCCAAGTATTCCTTTGTTGCTTCTCATCTACTTTCCAATAATTGATCATCACAAATAAATTTAATATTAAACCATGCTAAATCATACCAAGGCATTTCAATGTATTCCATACATGCTAAGACTTTCCAAGCGCCAACATGTGCCAAGTGCCAATATGTGTCAGGCACTAGTGTTATGCATGTTATGAAGTGGAAGGTAATGTTGAAGAGTGCTAAGGTGTGCTAGAGAGTAATAATGCATGTTGATGAGTGTTAAGCAGTACTAGGAAAAAACATTAAGGGAGCACTAGGTAAAAATTCAATGAATATGAGGAATGTGTACTGCCAGAGACTAGTGTTAATGGTCAGTGTTAGTTGTCATGCCAAGGAGGGAGTGACAAGGTATGTTAAGCATTGGTAAGGCATGCTAGGGAATATCAAGGCATGTTAAGAATTTCCAAAGTGTGCTTGGGAGTTCCACGGTGTGCTAATTCTATCATGTGCCAATTAATAGTGACAAGATATGCCAATGCATGCTAGGTCTAAGGATGTGGCGTAGGGTGCCAGGGTATATCAATATGTGTCAAGGCAACAAAAGGAAGAACCAATAAGAGGGTTAATAAGTCAGGACTTTATCTTTCTGAAAAGGGGCATGCTAGACACACTAATAATAGATCCCAATACATGCCAAGTGGCATTGTGTGCCAAGTGCTAATGTATGTCAATGCATTCAAATAAGGTGTTCCAGGGCATGCTAGGGACTATATGCAGCATGCCAACACATGATAGGAGAGTTCCATGTTCTGCTAGCACATGCCACCATGTGCTTGGGCATCAGTGTTATCGCAAGATGTTCTAGGTACAAAGATGTTCCAAGACATGTGGGGTGCTAAGAAATGTTAATGTGTGCCAAAGCATTAATTTAAGGTGTGCTTAGATTGTTGAGGATTGTTAGGTCTTTCTCATTAATAGAATTGTCAGAGCTCGATTATGTATTAAATAATATATTTCCTACACACAATAGCGGAACTTTATCTAAATGGAATTTGCTAGATAATAAAAATAATAGATATGAATCATGTGTTGACTCATAGGAAATCTCTATTCGACTAGTCATTACTTGAGGGAAATGATACATGCTTATTACTTCTTAAAAAATTGGCTGACCCTAACCACTATGGCCTTGGACATATTATAAAAAATGCTCCACAATAATGGTATTAAATTTCTATCTTTTGACAAAAAATATATTAACAGGCACATAGCGTCATCAAAAACTCATTGGAATGATCAATGATGACGAACATTTTTTGATCATCACCAAAAGTAACAAAAAGAGAATTAGTGAGGGTCATTAAAAGTTCGTCACTAGAAGTGTCACCAAAGAGAGAATTAGTGATGGGCCTTTAACAACCCTCACCAAAAGTGAAATGTCTTTGGTGATGGACCATAAAGGACCATCACTATATACACTTACAGTGACAGCTTTTAGTGATCAATGATGACGGACATTTTTTGACCGTCACCAAAAGTAACAAAAAAAGCATTGGTGAGGGTCATTAAAATTTCGTCACTAAAAGTGTCACCTAAGAGAGAATTCGTGATGGGCCTTTAATTACCCCCACCAAAAGTGTCATTGAAAATGTCTTTGGTGACGGACCATAAAGGACCATCACTATATACACTTACAGTGATGGTTTTTAAATGACCGTCACCATATGTGACATTGGTGACGGACCTTAAAGGTCCGTCACAAGCATGACCCTCACCAATGTGCTTTTTTCTTGTAGTGGTTATTCCATTTGGGCTTTGTAATGCTCCTTCTACATTCATGAGAGTTATGAATGAGGTTTTAAGGATTTTTTTATGATTTTGTGATAGGATACTTAGATGACATACTGATTTTCAGAAATACTTGTGAAGAGCATGTCAATCATGTTAGGAAAGGACTAGATGGCTTAACGAAAGAAAAATTGGTTTTAAAGATGTCCACATGTGAATTTGGGAAAATTTATTTAGTCTACTTGGGTTATATTGTTGGAGGGGGTAAGTTGAAGATAGATCCCTCAAAGTTCGAAGTCATTTTGAATTGGCCAAAACCCAAGACTGTAATAGAGGTTAGAACCTTCTTGGGAGCAACCCAATATTGGAGAAAGTTCATTTCTAACATTTCTTCCATTGCAGCTCCATTACATGCATTGAAAAGTGTGAAACAAGTTTTTCAGTGGGGAGGCAAACAACATAAATCCTTCGATGCATTGAAAGAGAGAATCAATACAACACCCGTACTTGCACTTCCAGATTTGAGACAACAATTTGAGTTACAAACCAATGTGAGTGACTATGCCATGGGAGTAGTCTTGATGCAGCATGGTAAGCCCATATGTTTTCATTCTGAAAATTTTAATGGTGCGGTGATTAACTATGGTAAGGAAACTATCATTCACAGTGATCATCAACCGTTGCAATACTTGTAATCACAAATCGAGCTACAAAAATAAAGTCACTTCAGATTGATGGGTTTCTCACTACAATTCCACTTGGTGATAAGGTATAAGAAAGGTATCTATATCAAGGTTGTTGATATGCTAACTGGGCCAACTGTTGCTGCATCCATTATTCTTGAGCATAATTCTATCACACTTGAGAGCTATGTTGATCAATATGATTTAGATGAGGATTTTAAGGATGTATATGAAACTTTATGTCAAGGTAACCAAGTAGAGGAATTAGATTATCGTGTGCATGATAAATTGTTGTATCATCTTCGCAAGCTATGTATTCCATAGGGAGAAAGATTCAATATCATAAGGGAAGCACATACTTCTCTTATTGATGGCCATTTTGGTGTAGGCAATATGGTGGCACAGTTATAGAGGTATTTTTACTGGCCTCATATGATTGAAAGTGTGTGACGATATGTTAGAGGATGTTCTTTATATGTTTTCAGTAAGCCTAATAATATAAATTTGGGATTGTATACTCCACTTATTGTTCCTTCCCATCCTTGGGAAAGTATTTCTATGGATTTTGTGGGAGGTCTACATATGTCTAGGAAAGGTCATGATTACCTTTATGTAATTGTGGATCGCTTCTAAAAACTATATATTTTGATGCCTTGTAAGAAGTAGGTTACAACTGAATGGACTGCATAGTTGTTCTTTCAAAATGTACGATTACATTTTGGGTTGCTGACATCCATGATTTTTTATCGATATTCTCAATTTTTTGGGAAATTTTGGTCAATATTGTGGGTAATCATGGACACCAACTTGAAAAATAGCACAACATTCCATCCACAAATAGATGGCCAAATAGAAGTGGTGAAAAAAACAATAATATATATTCTTTATGGTTATTGCAAAAAGCATCCTAAGTTTTGGGATGAACATTTGCACTACATTCAACATGCTTACAATCGGGCCAAGCATTCATTGATTCAAACATCTCCATTTGAGGCATACTTGGGATACTTAAAAAAATATCCTTTAGATTTTATCTTTGGAAAATATGTTTCTATTCATGGACATAGTGACATAGATAGGCCAAGAGATTCATTGAACATGTTCAATTGGTGCATCAGATGGTTCAACGATACTTGGAAAAGAGTCAAGCGAAGTACAAGACAATACATGATAACCATTTTTTTTATCGTGGTTTTCAAGTGGGAGATGAATTTTGGCTTCACATTAGTAAGGAAAGACTCCAATGAGAAGGTAAAAAACTAAACCAATTAGATATGGCCCAATCAAGATTCTAGAAAAGATTGGTAATAATGCCTTCTAGTTAGATTTTCCTCCATTAATGAAAATATATGCATTTGTTAATGTTGAAAATTTGAGATTATATGAGCCTCCTTTGATTGAATATCAAGGAGAGAATTTTCATATTCCTTTAATTGATGATTTTTCTCCCGAATATATTGAAAAATTGCAGTAATGAACCATCCTTGAATGGAAAACAAGAACTTCAAAATGAGGGAACGTGGAGTACCTTCATGTGGCGCTCAAAGGGAAAAATCCAAGAAAATCCAAATGGATTGAAATTTGAAGGGGGAGGGAACTGTACCCTCATCTATTTTTTGACTAAAAATTCTTTTTTGGAGGTCCAAAAGCTTCCAGTGGGGAGGCATGATCTAGGGATCAGTAAAGTGCTCAAAATTCAAAGTGTTAAAAAGTTCTCTAAAATGGTTTCAAAATGTATATCTCATTGCCCCAAATCCAACACAACTTGACTCACTCAAAAATGATATCGTATGTTCTCAATATCATGTTCTGGCTATTTTACTAAAAAACTAAAAACTTTGCAGGTTGGATGCAGGTACATTGACTGGGAAATCCATACGCTAAATGGGCAAGGTGACTAGGAAGTTTAACTATGATTTTTGGGCCACTGGCAGGCTTCCAAGTGGCCTCACCACATTGGTAAACTTTTGTTGTTATTTGATTGGTTCAATCTACTGGAAGTAATTCTTCCATGACTTCCAAGTTGTCGTAGGTTGTCATCATGATTCCCTAGGCATAAATCTAGAAGTAGTTATTTCCCTATGTGTCTGAGTTGTACATGCATCATAAATCCACCTTATTTGGATCTTATCATATAGAAGTTGGTGATATAAAAATATATATGTAATATGTTATCTGTTCAATAATACAATGTGTGATTCGTGTTGAGTGAAAAGTCTCTCTACTCTCTCTTCTAGTTTTCTAACTTAGTGTCAGAGCTAGATCTGGCTTGACTCCCACAAAGGAGGGACAGGAACATGAGAGAACATTAATTTTATTTCTCTATAATTATATTAGATTAACAATAGCTTGAATGTGTTTTTTCTTTTCTTTTTCATATTGTTGATGTGAAGTTTTCTCTGCAAAATTTAGAGTCTAAGAGAAAAAGTGAGTTTAGCATGTAAAGAAAGAAATGGGACAAAGCTTATTTCAATTCATTTTTGAATTTCCAGATCATGCAAAATAAGAATGGTGAATTATCCTATGATCCTATGTATTATTGTTGGAAATTTATTACAACAAAATAATATTGTGATGTCGTCCGGTCATAATACTAGAAAACCACGAACATGGATATCCATTGTTATTTAATCAACTGGTTTGTGTGGAAGCACTCATTTGGTGATGGCAAATGTGTTTGAGCTATTGGAAAAGAGATTTCATGTGAGATTTTTTCTGTTTGTAGATCCATGTGCAATGAATTTTCATGATCCAGAGTGAGTTTGTAATCACAGACAGGGCAAAAATCTCAAATCGCATTTGAAAAAGCCCCCTATGTTGCAACGAGAAATGCATGTAGTTAATGTGGGTAGATCTTGCAGTGAATCTGCATGAGGTACCAAAAAAAATTCAAATCAAGTTTGTTGTTGTTTTTGTTGCAAGAATATTGATAGGAAGTAATGGTATAATAAGCGGGAAGCATCAAAATAGAATTTAAGTTTGGTTATTCCTTCAACGAGTTACAGTGGTTGCAATGGCTACAATTATTTTTTGCACAACAATAACCCCATTTCATTTTTTATTTAGGTGACTCTGATTTTCATTTTGAGAGGCGTAAGTACCTCGTAAATTACGTTTAGTGTATCATTTAATGTGCGAGATATCATTTTGACTTACAAAAAAGTGACAAAAAGAATATTGAGGTTTGCCAAGTTCATAAGTGGGAAAAGAAATCGCTTCCCGGCACGTCAATTATTCTATTTACTAAATGAGAATGGCCAACTCTTAATTACATTCTTGAATTCGTGGGTAGGAGTCAGATTTTAAATAGGCGTAGCAGTTGAGGAGGGAGGATTCATGTCGCTTAATGCATTATTTTTTGGTGGACATCAACATATTACATTATTGTCAATTTTATAGGTTGTTGAAAATTTCATGCAATTCTGAGTTTTGTTGAGTGGTTTTATTGTCAAGAGATTTGTAGCCTTTCTGTTGTGTGTTTGTGTCCAAGTTTGTGGTATAATTTGTGCAAGAATCAAATGATGCAAAACCAAAAATAACAAGCCAACTATTTAATAGATTAATCTGACTTGTCATGCTTCGGGAGCATTAGTCACAGGTAGTTCTTAACAAGGTAAAGTTGGTGTGACCCGAGAGTGTCATGCTCTGGGAAGCGTCAATTTTGCAAAGCACACCAACGATGGTCTGAAGCGGTTATGTCTTAAATGGATCAAGTGGGAAGCTTGAAAGTGTGGTGAAGAAAAGAGTCGAAACCATGAGATTTCAAAGTGGATATGAGTGATAGTGATGACCATCCCAAACAAATTTGAAAGAGATTAATTCATTGTTGTAATTTCTACTTTCTAATTTTGTCAAGTAAACATTAAGGGAGGGTATTGGAAGTAAGGCTTCCATGACTTCCAAGTTGTTGTAGGTTTCCATCATGAGTCCCTAGGCATCAATCTAGAAGTAGTTATTTCCATATGTGTCTAAGTTGTTTATGAGTCATAGATCCACCTTCTTCGGATATTATCATCTAGAAGTTGGTGATCTACAACCATATATGCAATATGTTATTTGTTCAATAATACAATGTGTGATTTGTGTTGAGTTAATAATCTCTCTGCTCTCTCTTCTATTTTTCTAACAAAATCTATTTTGATGTGGTCCAATGGGTGGAAGCCACATGGGCCAATGGAGGGTGGCCTCGTGGGCTCCCAAAAATGTGTTAAAATTATGGTATCGCTGAATTGTCACCAGGAAGAGTCGAACCATGACCTGTGGTCGGGCAACACATCGCCTTCCCACTAGACCGCAGGGTGCAACTTAAACTACATAGGCACAAATATGTATTTATTTTTTTGTTGGTTGGCGGTTGGGGGACAGGGCTGAGGTTAAGCCCTAGTCCCTAGTGCCACGGGACCGTAGGCAAGGGTGCCGAGGGCTTGGGCTTAACCCCGACCCAAAGCCCTAGTTCAAAATAGCTATACCGCGGTTAAATGATGGTAACATATAACCCAAAGACCCTGGTAAACATAATTACAACCACAGTCAAAGCACAGGTTATGGTTTCGCGCATAAATTTAAAATGAACCACGGTAAATATAACCATACAAAATTTTTAACCAACCAGATCCAACAACAAAGATTAGGGCACGTGGCCCAATATCTCTGTTCATGGGGGATCATTGGGAATTTAAATGAGGGAACAAATTGCACCCAATTTGGCGTGAATTCCATCGATGTCGGGCAAAATTTTCGCTTGGCAGTTTTGAAAATGGCGGATTCGTAGAATGGTTAGCAAATCAATGTAGTTTTTAGAGTAGTTAGCAACAAAAATTCTCCAGAGAGTAACTTCTTCATTTTTTGTCCAAATTGAGCCCAACAAGAGCCCATATTGGGGTTTTTTATTGTTCTAGAGCCATTGGAGACATTAATTTTGCATGCTAAGCACTACAAATTCATGTAGTCACATATTGGAGCACTTAATGAAAAGGCCCAACATTGGAAGCCGGCCCAAGAGATATAGCCTGGGAGGGGTGAACTCTTTCATCATTTTATTGTCTTGTGTTATTGTTTATGGTATTATTGTCTTTGTTTTTTATGCTACAAATTGAGTTAAAAACCATTAATTTATGTGCATTTGCAAATTTCGTAATTTTCTAAAAGACATAAAAATTTACTTGCACATTTCATCAAAACTTCAAGTTTTCAAATACATATCAATCCTCTTGGTGTGAAATTCAATAAAATTGAATGCATACACACATAAGGGTAAAAATGCGAAGGTGAGTTACACTTTTGTGAGAATCGGTGGCGGAAAAGTCATTTTCCCAACAGTTCGGCCGAACATTTGTAAAAGTTCGGCTGAACTATTTTAGAGTTCGGCCGAACTTTAGAAATTATTTCGGTCGAACTAATTCTTCCGTTTACATTGACGGTGTATTGACAACACGGGCAACAATATTTTTGGCTACAGATGGGAAAACTGGCAACCAAACTTCGTTCGAACTATTAGTCCGACCGAACTTTTAAAATAGTTCAGCTGAACTTGTTCTTATAAATATACCGACCCATAAACCTTAACAGGTTTCCGCCTTTTTACCATTTTCTGTTAGCTATCTCGCATATTTCTGTCTCGCGTCATCTGTTTGTAGGGGCTTGGTGTTGCACTGCAACGACAAGGTGAGGTGTTGCTCTATTTTTTGTAAATTTTATTTGTTGATTTTTTTTTTAATTTTAATTTTTTTTGTTCGCAGGGAATTTGATTTGCGTCCTCCACGACGAGCTTATTATCGTTGTATGTTTGTTTTCTCGCTTATATATGTCTCGTGTAATCTATTTGCAGGGGCTTAGTGTTGTGCCGCGGTGACAAGGTGAGGTGTCGCTCTAGTTTTTTGGTGATTTTTTCTGTTGAATTCTTTTTGTTTTATTTTAATTTTAATTATTTATGTTCGTAAGGAATTTGATCTAGGTCCTCCACGACGTCTTCGGAGATCTTCTGCCTCATCTTCTCATTGCGGCCTCATCCTCTTGTCATCTGCGAATTTCCAGGTATGCATCGTCGTAACCATTGTTTTTAGCAAGTTAAAAAAATAAAACTAGTCATTAAAATTTAAATATGATGACCTTACTAAATTCTACACCATAGCCATGACCAACTACTGTAACTCCAATGTAGAGCGTAAAACTCAAAACTGTGATGGCCCTAGACACTTTTCACCTTGGTAGATATGGAAAATATACAAACTAAAGACAAACCACATGGGAAGGAAAAAGGGACAATCGATTCCAGGACTTGAGAATATTTTTTTACAATACACATATTTCATACTCATGAAATCACCTTCCGGAAAAAAAACTAATTATTCATCTTTTATTCTACAGATATGTCTTCAATTTTTCTTACCCACCATTTCTGTTTTCATGGTATTTTCTTCAAAAAATGGATTCATCTAAACCCACCAGTTTCTTCTCCTCAGAAGAACGAAGAGTTGGATCACTTTGATATACATTTTCTTCAACTAGATTTCCCCCAATCCATTCACTAAATTCTGAATTTATCATTTTGTTTTAGCTTTGATTCATAATTTCTTTGGTATCAATTTCTTGGTGAAATTATTAGTGAAATTCCACATTTCTCTCAGATTCAATTTGTTGGAATTGATTTTATTTTTAATTCGGAGTTTAAGAATTATTTACGTTATGTATTGTTCTATATAAATGGTTAATTCTTCCTGAGTACACTATTCCAACCATTTCGATTTGGTTTGAAAGGAAATGGGTTATAATATTTTTACTCCCATCGATTTCAGATCACCTTAATGTCCGTCGAAAGTTTTGTTTAATGGTCAGGTGGTTTCATCGAATTGACTTTTGAGTGTTGTATCTATTTTTTTTCCAGAGTCAATTAGTTTCATACTTACAATTTTAATTCACAGATGTCCTTCCTCGTATGCAAATTGGGAATTTCATTACTTATTTCCTCTTCTGATTAGAATTGTGTAGTTTAACTATTTTTTAATGAGGAAAATAGAATCAAATTCTTGCCTCTTGGCATAAAATTTATGGTTCCCCAGAACCATTGTAATTTGTACAACTTTCTATTTCTCGATCCAATACCCTCATACAAATCGTTAATGGAAATTATGATATTCTGTATGAAATTTTGACTTCTAATAATAATACCAGAGAAGACTTACTTTACCTCATTATTAATGAAATTCGATTTCAATTTCACTCTTATGTATTTCCAATTTTGGGATCTTTAATTTCTTTTTTTTTTTCATTGATTTTATGTTTCCCCTATTTCAATCCTTCATGTCACTCTTGGAAACTATAACAAAGATCTAGAATTTCTTTCTTTTCAAGCTTCTGTTGCAGAAATCGATAATTTATATCCAACTCCATATTTGATAATAGAGGTATATAATTTCGTGTATTTCATTCCATTTTCCTTTGATTCTTATATATATTTACATCCTAAAATTCCAGGATTTTTAGAATCACTACTTTGACTTTCTTAACTCAGTTCAAAGTATAATTAGATTTGTATTTTCTTACACAAATCTATTCTTTTATAATTCAGGAAAAACCCTCTTGTACAAATATCCTTATTCTCTTATACTCAGTGTTTGCCCTCCACAGATGTACTATACATATTTAATTTTTTATAGTTAGATTAGAAATCTTTCTATGTATATCTCAATTATCATACTTAAATTAATTCAGGTATTTTGTGCAATGTAGTTCCATAACACACTTTCTTTCAGTTAATTTCATTATAGAACATATATATCCAGTACGTGCAATATTTTTCATCAATGAACATAGAAAAGCTACTTTCAGTCGATAGTAAACTGGAAATTACAAAACACGTACCACACATTTTGATTTTATCTTCTAAGAGCTCATGGGAAGGAAAAAGGGACAATCGATTCCAGGACTTGAGGAGATTTTTCTATAGTATACATATTTTTGTTGTTTTATTGGATCACTCAATGCTCATCCTCCTTCAACTAGGGAGTCTCAGTCTCTCTATAATTATGTGTTAGTACTACATCGAAGTCTCTGATCTATCTGCATGCATCTCTTTACTTCTAGTTGTCTGGTTATGTATGTGTATACCTTTCGATGTACATGCAAAATATTTCATGATCAATACTTGATATGCATTCATTCTTTGAATTGTTAGCACTGTTAGGGTCCCTTCAGTACCTCCTGGCCGTTAATTATGTGTTAGTACTAAATCGAGGTTTCTGATCTATCTACTCGCATCTCTTTACGTCTGGTTTTCTGGCTATGTATGTATATGCCTTTCGATGTACAGGGAAGATATTTCACGATCAATACTTGATATGCATTCATTTTTTATTTTTTATCACTATTAGGGTCCCTTCAGTACCTCTTGTCTTCTTCTAAGAGCTCTAGAGAATAGTCTTCATTCTTGTAATTTGAAAGAGAAACAAAAGATACTTTCTGTCAGTCTCCATTCCTGTAATTTGAAAGTAGTTATTTGGAACATGACAAGTCTTGCTCAACATCTAGATTCCATTATAGCATATGAATAAATACTTATTAGTCTTAGAAATAATATATGATTTCTTTTCTTATCTACCCAAGTATTCTTAGTATTCAACAAATTATAAAACAAAAGAGCAAATCACCTCAAAGAAATTCACACAGAATTTAGCAATAGAATGAATAGAAATTCACACAAAATTCAGTAACAGAATGAACATAAATTCACACAAAATTAACAGAATTAAACACCGCAAAGAAATTCACACACAGAATTCAGCAACTCATAATTCTTGTAATATTTAAATCAGCCCAATTTATTTTATTAATGCACCTAAATTTACACTCTGTGATGCTTCTAATCTTGTAAAATGTTAAAAGTGGACTCTTTTATGATGTAATGGATATTAATAATCTAGATCATGTACAGTGATATGATGATAGTGTAGGTTGATGTTCAAGTTGTAAAATTCTTGTACGTATCAAGGATGAATGATAGTACACGCCAAAAATGAAATTATTATAAATTATTAAACAATCTATTAGGTGCTAAATCATACTTCTTATTAAGGAAATAACTAATGCAAGTTGAAAATTATTTTTTAATGTTATTAGCCTATTTATAGATGTCAAATTAAAGGTTTCTAGATGTGATTTCTCCCATAAACTTCAAGGAAAACTAAACTTTAAGGAAAATCATGTACATGTCATTTCTCCCACAAAGTCATCAAGGTGTGACTTTTGACATAACTTCATCAAACACTACCAATAGTTGTTTTAGTAAGTGCATAAAATAATTTTGCAAACCAATGTACATGTCATTTCTCCCACAAACCCATCAAGGTGTGACTTTTGACATAACTTAATCAACCACTACCACTAGTTGTTTAAATAAGTGCAAACCACTACCACTTTAAGGCAAACATTTAAGTAAGAGCAAAACACTACCACTTTAAGGAAAACCGTGTACATGTGACATTTCTCCTATACACGTGTCATTTATCCCATAAAATGTTAGCCAAACTTTAAGGCATGTGTCATTCTATGTCATTTCTATCTTAAACTCTA
This sequence comes from Pinus albicaulis, assembly GCA_034641835.2. Taxonomy (NCBI): domain Eukaryota; kingdom Viridiplantae; phylum Streptophyta; class Pinopsida; order Pinales; family Pinaceae; genus Pinus; species Pinus albicaulis. Next base: position 79,804 of record JAXQQM020070232.1, read on the forward strand.
GGCACTTGGGAAAACTTTAAGGCATGCCATTTCTAGATGTGATTTCTCTTTCTATGTCATTTCTATCTTAAACTTTAGGCACTTGGGCAAAATTTGAGGCATGTCATTTCTAGATGTGATTTCTCCCATAAACGTTAAGGTAAACCATGCACATGCCATTTTTCCCACAAACTAAAGGATTTCTCCCATTAATTCAAGGCAAACTTTAAGGCCTAAAAACTGAACCTAAAGTGGTTGAACTCTCATAGGATTTTGAACTTCTATAGGATTTTATTCTATCTGTTGAGTGTTAACTTCTACAAGTTCTAAAGGTAGAGTCTGTAAAGGGCCAGGTAGCCTCTAGATCTCATCTTTTCTCAAATGTGACATATCTAGTAAATGCCCCTATAGTCAATCTCTGGAACAAAAATAGAAGTTCTTCATTTTAATATCCATAAACCACTACCACTTTAAGGAAAACCTTGTACATGTGTCATTTCTCCCTTCTCCCATAAAATTTTAGGCAAAATTTAAGGCATGTGTCATTTCTATTTCATTTCTCCCATAAACTATAAGGCAATTTGTCATTTCTCCCACAAACTCATAAAGGTGTGACTTTTAACATAACTTCATCAACCAATACCACTAGTTGTTTTAGTAAGTGCATAAAATAATTTTGCAAACCATGTAAATGTCATTTCCCCCACAAATTAAAGGCTTTCTCCCATTAATTCAAGGCAAACTTTAAGTCCTAAAAATTGAACCTAAAGTGGCTGAACTCTCATAGGATTTTGAACTTCCATAGGATTTTAGTCTATCTGTTGAGTGTTAACATCGACAAGTTCTAAAGGCAGAGTCTGTAAAGGGACAAGTAGCCTTTAGATCTCATATTTTCTCAAATGTGACATATCCAGTAAATGTCCCTACAGTCAATCTCCGGAACAAATCTAAATAGAAGTTCTTCATTTTAATATCCATAAACCACTACCACTTTAAGGCAAACAGCGTACATGGGTCATTTATCCCATACATGTGTCATTACTCCATAAACGTTTAGAAAAACTTTAAGGCATGTCTCATTTCTATGTCATTTCTTTGTCATTTTTATGTCATTTCTCCCATAAACTATAAGGTAATGTCATTTCTCCCATTTACTATAAGGAAAACTTTAAGGAAAACCATGTACATGTAATTTCTCTCTTAAAATCTATGAAAGGGAAAATTTAAGGCATATCATATCTATATGTGATTTCTCCCATAAACTTAAGACAAAATTTAAGGCAAGCATGTCATTTCTCCTAGGAAAACTTTAAGGCCTAAAACCTGAACCTAAACTGGCTGAACTTCTATAGGATTTTAGTCTATCTGTTGAGTGTTAACTTATACAAGTTCTAAGGGAAAAGTTTGTAAAGGGCCAGGTAGCCTCTGGATCTCATCTTTTCTCGAAGGTGACATATCCAGAAAATGCCCCTATAGTCAATCTCTATAACATAAATAGAATTTCTTCATTTTAATAACCATAAATGACTACCACTTTAAGGAAAACCTTGTACATGTGTCATTTATCCCTTCTCGCATAAACGTTTAGGCAAACTTTAAGGCATATGTAATTTCTATTTCATTTCTCCCATAAACTATCAGGCAATTTGTCATTTCTCCCACAAACTAATAAAGGTGTGACTTTTGACATAAATTCATCAACCACTACCACTAGTTGTTCTAGTAAGTGCATAAAATAATTTTGCAAACCATATAAATGTCATTTCTCCCACAAAATAAAGTCTTTCTCCCATTAATTCAAGGCAAACTTTAAGGCCTAAAAATTGAACCTAAAGCGTCTGAACTCTCATAGGGTTTTGAACTTCCATAGGATTTTAGTATGTTTGTTCAGTGTTAACTTCTACAAATTCAAAAGGCAGAGTCTATAAAGGGCTAGGTAGCCTTTGGATCTCATCTTTTCTCAAATGTGACATATCCAGTAAATGCCCCTACAATCAATCTCTGGAATAGATCTAAATAGAATTTCTTCATTTTAATATCCATAAACCACTACCACTTTAAGGAAAACAATGTACATGTGTCATTTCTCCCATAAAATTTTAGGAAAAATTTAAGGCATGTCTCATTTCTATGTCATTTCTTTGTCATTTTTATGTCATTTCTCCCATAAACTATAAGGAAATGTCATTTCTCCCATATACTATAAGGAAAACTTTAAGGTAAACCATGTACATGTAATTTCTCTCTTGAACTCTATGCAAGGAAAACTTTAAGGCATGTCATTTCTAGATGTGATTTCTCCCATAAACGTAAGGCAAAATTTAAGGCAAACCATGCACATGCCATTTATCCCAAACAAACTTTAAGGCCTAAAAATTGGACCAAAATTGGCTGAACTCTCATAGGAGTTTGAACTTCCATAGGATTTTAGTCTGTCTGTTGAGTGTTAACTTCTACAAGTTCTAAAGGCAGAGTCTATAAAGGGCCAGGTAGCCTCTGGATCTCATCTTTTCTCAAAGGTGACATATCCAATAAATTCCCCTACAGTCAATCTCTAGAACAGATCTAAATATAATTTCTTCATTTTAATATCCATAAACCACTACCACTTGAAGGAAAACTATGTACATGTGTCATTTCTCCCATAAAATCTTAGGAAAACCTTAAAGCATGTGTCGTTTCTCAAGGCTTTCTCCCATTAAATTTAAAGCATGTTTCATTTCTCAAGGCTTTCTCCCATTAATTCAAGGCAAACTTTAAGGCCTTAAAACTACACCTAAAGTAGAAAAACTTCCATTGGATAGGATCCCCCAACCTGAAGGCTTTCTCCCATTAATTCAAGGAAAAATTTAAGGCCTAAAAACTGAGCCTAAAGAGGATGAACTTCCATAAGATTTTAGTTTGTCTATTGAGTGTTAATTTCTACAAGTTCTAAATGTAGAGTCTGTAAAGGGAGTGTTAACTTCTACAAGTTATGAAGGTAGAGTCTGTAAAGGGCTAGGTATCCTTTAGATCTCATCCTTTCTTAAAGGTGACATATCCAGTAAACTCATGGAACCATGTACATGTCATTTCTCCCTTAAACTCTAGGCAAGCCAATCTTTAAGGCATGTCATTTCTAGATGTGATTTCTCCCATAAAATTTAAGGCAAAATTTAAGGCAAACCATGCATGAACCATGTACATGTCATTTCTCCCTTAAAATCTAGGCAAGGTAATCTTTAAGGCATGTCATTTCTAGATGTGATAATATTTAAGGCATGTCATTTTTAGATGTGATTTATGCCATAAACTTTAAGGCAAACCATGCACGAACCATGTACATGTTATAAATCTGCCTTAAACTCTAGGGAATGCAATATTTAAGGCATCCAATTTCTAGCTGTGAATTCTCCCATAAACTTTAAGTCAAACTTTAAGGTAAACCATGCACGTGTAATTTCTCCCATGCATTTGCAATAAATGTTAATTTAATATATTTTATTGAATTTTTTTTTTTTGAGGGATAAAAAAAACCCCACTAAATATGGTTTAAAAATGGACGTTATGCATATATTTTTCTTGTTATCCTAATCCAGGGAAAGCAGTGATTACATTTGTGCTTTGCAATATTTCAACTAGCAAGATCCTCCAAAGTTAAATGAATATACAAGGAAGAACAACAAACAACGAGGCATATTATATTACATTGATAGAAGGCTTGGGAACAGCTAGGAAGTATGGATCAAATGGAATTGTAGTTTTCACCAATGCTGAACTTGTGTGAAACCAAATAAAAGGTGTGTACCAAGTTAAGAAGGGGAGGCTAAAACAACTGCATGGAAAAGAAACCAATATTGTTAGCCAATTTCAATTTTTTAGTATAAGACATTGTACAAATGTTAATAAGATGTTTGTTGATCTATTGCGTGGGAAAATTCCAATTCAAGATTCATCTATCAAAGATGAATTAGTATTATACGGGACAATGTCAATTCAAGGTTCATCTCAAAAAGATGAATTAGTTTTGAGACACTCTTCTTCAAAAATTCAAGATTTGTCTCTCAAAGATGAATTAGTGTTGAAACACTCTCCTTCAAAATTTATTGATGGACATTGTAACATATCTTTGATATGTGTGTGTTTTGTACTTATAAATGCATCTTTTTTAATGACCATGTGTTTTTTTCAATTATATACCAAGTGTGCTCCCACCATGTAAAGTGCAACTTGGTAAACTTCACATTTGCAACTTGGTGAACTTCACATTTTTATAAAATTAAAATGTGAAGACTTCAACAATTTTTTGCACTAAGTGTGCTCCTACCATGTAAAGCACAATTTGGTGAACTTAACATTTTTATAAAATTTTTGCTTAAATTGAGTTTCACACATCAATTAGTGCTTTGAAAGTTGTGTTTTACATAATATTTGTACACTAAACTACATTAATTTTTTGAAAATTGTTTTGAATTTATCCTAAATAGTAATTTAAAAACAATTGTAAATGTCCACTGTAGATATATCTACATATATATATCATGGAGGATGAAAGGTGAAGATCAACAAAATCCCATATCGCTACGAGAGAGGGGGATCAGGGATTGAGGGATGTTCATAGTATTTAAATATAATATTATCTCCATACATATACGTACATGTGTGTACATATGGAATTGATTTTTTTATCAATTTTGTGAAATAAATTAGTTGTTAATAAGTTTCATTTTTCATTTTTTACGAGGTAGGAGGACAAGGGTGTCTACTCCATCAATGGGACATGGCCATGGTTCACGCAATGGTGGTATGGTTCACACAATTTAATCAATGAATGTATATGTATTTATATGTATGAATGTATTTTTGAATTGATTATAAATTCATATTTTTTTATGAAGCTTCCCTCTCGTCTCATGAGGTTGGTGGTGGTACACATTCCCTTTGAGGGTTGTTAATAGGTGTAGGCGAATTCCGTGAAGGTGGTGATATGTATTCCCCCAGAGGCCAATCAACGAATGGTCATGTTGGTTCTCAACCAATCCATGGTCATTCTGGTTCTCAACATTCTTAGGGTAGGAAAGATGCTAGCCAACCATATCGAGGTGGCCATCAATCTTAATATTATTTTCATTCAATTTGTACAAATTTGTTTACATGTTTTTTTAATATACAAAATTTTATATATTGATGCATAGGGTGAAAATTTTTCTCCAAATGTTGCTCGAAAAATATGTAGGATAGAATGCATCATTCAAGAAGAAGGTTGTACACCAACCACAACTTATCCGTCTAACATTTCCAATATACTGTGGGTCAAAAATGCAGCAATGCAACTTACAAAGGTGTCAAAATATGCATACAAAATTGAATAGAGATCTTGTGGCTTTGGCTCTCCCTACTGAGAGTCAACAAAGCTTGGAAATAGTTACTCGCTCTTTAAGAAAACTAGTAGATTGGTACCTAAAGCTTGGGCCAAACATTGATACTTTTGTAGACCTGATGAGAAAAAAAAGAGGAAACAATGATGGCTCCTTATACATGGGAGGCTGTTAAACAAAGGGTTACAACGAAAATGGCCAAGTCTATGTTTAATTTCAAAGAAGGGATGAAAAGAAAGATGTTAAAGGTGTAATATTTCAAGCACCCTCATATAGCTCTCGATTTGTATGATATACACCTTGCAGCCTATGGAAGACTCCCATGGAACGACGAGGTTCCGCTTTATTTTGCAAAATTATTTTATGCAGAATTATTTTTGAGAATGAAACCCAATTACAATGACCTTCCCTCTGAATTTTTTAGTCGTGGGAAAGGTCTATTGTGTGACTGTAGGGGTGATAGGCGTGATGTTGAGTTTCCTCGCCCTAAGCCACCATTGGTTAGTCGACCTCTTCGTGTTGAAACTTTGCGCTCAGAGATGGATGCCACTTCTCAAATTAGTTGAGAAGCAAGGGATGTGATCATTGACAATGTTCAAAATGGATTGGGTGGAATTGATGTTTTTCTAAATCGACAAAGAGCACGTGAGAATGCATGTGCTAATTTTGTTTATTATACAGATGAAGAGATAGACAACATGAGTATTGAAGATCTTAGAACATATGCAAATAATTGTTTCAATGGTTGGCAGGACCTAATTATTCATGAGCAAGAGGGCATGGGAACAGTATGTGTTAATGGTTAGGGTGATTATTTTAACACAAGTACAATTTTTAATAAATACATATATACATACATTTATTTGTATACATTAATTTTTAAAAAATGTATCACTATATGTTAACACCATTTGTAGTTGTCACGCTTGATGAATGAAGAAGATGTTAATATCACGGTCAGAGCCTCTGGTTGAAACAATCAATATAGGTCTGACCATCAATCACACAATCAAGATGGTTCTCACCATCAAGATATATTGGCAAATTTTAGTGCTTTTTCAGTGAACATGATGATGTAAAATTATTTTTTATCTGTTATTATATACATCAAAACATGATGACATATTTTTAAAATAAATAATTGTGCACACATGTACATGTATATATATAATAAAATGTTAACATATTCTGATTTTGTCCGATGTTTTTGGGATGGCGGTACCTTCTTCTTCCTTGGGAGATGTGTCAAATCCACCATCACAAGTATGAACAATTTTTCACTTTTATATATGTTTTTCAGTTATATATTCCAGCTCAAAAAATTCCATTAAAAAATGAGATCTTTATATATTGAGTTATTTTAAATTTTTTGAATTTTAGGGTTTTGCATATTTTCTTTTGGAGCCACTATTAGGAGATGTGCCAAATCCACGAGCACAAGTATTCAATTTTTCACTTTTAAATATATGTTTTTAAGTTATAAGTTATAAATTGAAGTTCAAAATTTGTATTATAAATTGAGATCTAATTCTTGAGTTATTTTAACGTTTTAGAATTTTAGGTTTTTGGATATTTTCTTTTAGAGCCTCTCTTAGGAGATGTGCCAAATCCACCAACACAAGTATTCAATTTTTCACTTAAATATATGTTTTTAAGTTATAAGTTATAAATTGAAGTTCAAAAGTTTTATTATAATTTGAGATCTAGATCTTGAGTTATTTTATACTTTTAAATTTTTTGAATTTTAGGTTCCTAGAGAGGATTATTTTCTCCACGGACTCTAGCGATGGAGTGTATGATGGAGATAAGAATATCCACACCATTTCAACCATTTGAACAAGTTATATAACGTTTCTTTTAATATTATTGAAAATTAGTTTATATATGCATTTTCATTTGAAATTTTTTAATATATATATATATATATACTTGTACATGTATATTGTAAAGTTTACTGTGGAAGATGTCCCAGTGGGGGAAGTTTTAGTAGATGAGAAACAAATGGAGAGGGAACCTCATGAGGTATTGCATGATTTTATTTTACATTTTATTTTTTTACATGAAGTTATATATATTCTCATTCAATTTTAAAACATTAAATTTTAATGTTTGTACACATTGTGTACAGGTTCCGCATGCTTCGCAGGATAGCTCAAGGATCATGACTTTCTTTGGAAAGACACTACATCTATCTTTATTTGATGGATGATGCACATGCACGTGACTTATTTAATCAAACTTCTAAAAAGACATTCAAAGAAAAAATTTAAGACAAACCGAAGGAAAAGAAAAACCATAGACTTATTTGGCTGAACTTTACCAAGTGCACTTCAAAGAAGGCTTTAAAAATTACATTTCAAGAAAAACAAAAGGTCAGGGAAAACCATAGACTTCTTTGGCTGGACTCTACTAGTTAAATTTCAAGGTAACAAGCTAGGTGGAACTAAAGAGAAGGATGACCCTGAATTCTCTAATCAGACCTTATAGAATAAAATATTAAGATGAAATAAAGCAGAAAGAATTAAGGTGCCAAGAAAACATATCTTAATCTAAATTTTTTGTTCTTTTATCTGGGAAATTATGGACAATATGGAAAAAAGAAGGGAAACATTGACAAAGAAGGGTAACATCACCATTAACATAGCTCAAGAATCATGTGAACGTGCTTGTATTACTGATGTCCAAAATAGTTAGAATACTCCAGTACAATAACCGTGTTGCAACTCAAAATATCATCTAATCCAGCCTAGCAGTCAATCCAACAACCAACATCTTATCAACCAAACAACTAACCAACACTAAAAATGAATAATACATGCAATATTTATTTGCAAAATGAGAAGGTTTCGCTAAGCTAGGGTTTCAAATTTGTATTTATTATAGAGTTAATGTAATCTTGACCTTTGAGACCATGCAAGGCCAAAGGAAAAATATTTGTGACTGACTCACTGTAATAATAACTTCTAACTTAACTACTAAGCTAACATTAGGATATTTTTGAATGTTAAGGCTTTACATTAACTCTTTCAGTAACTTTTGAGTAGTTGAGAAATATCTCTGACTGTTTCAATAATTGTAGTTGTTTTTATTAAAGTAATATGAGGTTGTAGGTGTCCAAAGTGTTTATGAGAAGTTATTGTTGTTTTACTTTAGCATTAGGATCCGTCTTCTGTGTTAATTTTCCTTAGATTTGTATTTAAATAGATGATTTGAATTTTAACTCAGGCTTGTCCTTGTTGTATGTCTTACTTTTTTCTCTTTTATTCTGCCTTTTATCTCTGATCTCTCTTTCACTATCTTTCTTTTAATCTTTCTGCATTTGCCTTTAATTCTTGATTTAACCCTTTAACCCTTCCTCTGACTGTGTTTCTTCATTTTCTTGCACTCCAAATATTTTTAATGAAACAAGATACTCTGGATCGTCACCTAGAATATCTGTTCAAACAATTTTTGGATTTTACGAATGCAGATTATGCATTCTCCACCATGATAATCACCTTCACACTAAAACAACTGTTAATTAAAGCCTGCGTTTGTGGATAGAGTTTGAAAAATGAGGCTTTTTGGATTTTGTCATCCGTCTATGGCTTATCAGGTCTTCGGGATAGCGATAGGGGTTAGCACAGAGGATCGAGAGCTTGAATACTATTGAATGGGGGGGTCAATGGTTTCACAATAGGCATGGAGGATGTAAAGCAGTTTATCGCATGAGGCAAAGGTGGTAAATGGTAATGGTGGGGGGTGTGTGGTGCTATAGGATGAGAGCCGTGTGGCAGGAGGTACGAGCAGTAATACCACCCATTTCACGAGGTTTGGACATTTTAAACCTAGCACACTTAAATTTGCGATAATGATCATGGGTCTTTGGATTATGAGGGATTGATCTAATAGTGGTCGGGGAAATGATGAAGCGATGGGTTATAATAATGTGGGGCTTGGGAGGATACGTGGCAGAGGGTTTAAAAATAGCGTGGAGGCTTATTTAAACAAGGTGTGGGGTGTTTTTGAATAATGTGGGGCCCTTGGTTAAATAATAAGCGAAGGTGCTTAATATTTGTGGTGGGCCATGGCTATATGGCCGTGGGGGGGGGGGGGGGGTGGGGGGCATTAAAAGCTTTAGAGCGGTGTTAAGATCTCTAAAGAGAGGGATTAAAGCATAGAGGAGGCGAGGTTTTAACATATAGAAGGGGCCAGGTAGATTAATATAATGGGGTCGGGTAGGTTAAATAAAATCAGAGTGTTAGTTAAAATAATCATACACGAATGATAAAATATTTATTCAAAAAAAATGAAAAAAGGATTTTTCCATTGTTTTGAAGGGAAAGAGTGGGATGAGTGAAAAGGAGAGGTTTGAAGGGGTTTTAAGCAATGTAAGTGGGGCTTTAGGTAGGGGAAAGGGAAAAAATGGGGATCTCAAGGCCAAAGCATGCAACTTCAGAGAGAGAGGATGCTTGAGAGAGAAAAAATGAGAGATAGTGAATTAGGAAAAATAAAGATAATGAAGGCAGTGAGATTTCTGAGAATATCTGATAGTCAAGGAATGTTATTTTCAACAGATTGTAGAAAATCCAGTCACCTAGTGATATTATGAATGCAGGAGACTAACAGTGGCTCCAGTTGGGGAGGGTAGCTCCTTTAAGAGGTGTCAAGAACCTCAAAGTTCAGATCTATGGAATTTGTAGATCAGTGCCTTATTTGTACTCAGCAGATTTTTCATTTTCCAATTGTTGATCTATTGCAATCCTTATAACTTTGACCTTCAAATCTCGAAAATCATGCTTGTTGCAACTCAATTTTACCTACCCATCATCTTATTCCAACATTTTTTTCTCATTTGCGTACATTTAGACTGGAAAACCCTTGACATTATTTTTCTTTTGAAATCAAAAACTATCTATTTCTACCCTTATATCATTTAAAGGCTCAGATTAGACTGATGATCTCTTTTGTTCTCTACCTAGTCTACTTATTTGTCAAGTTTAAACAATTTGACAGATTTTCATTCTCTATATATCAACATAAAATTTAAAGCATGGATGAATCAAGATTAAGCAGTTTGATTGTCATGATTTGTGGCGTTTTAGTCAAGCTGCACACAATATTTATTTTGCAAAAAATAAATTTGAAACTGAGGGATTTGATCTGCAATTTGTCATTTATCATTCATCCCTTACTTTTCTCGTTGGTTCAGATTTAGACTTTGGAACCAATGTCTTCTCTAATCTACTGATAAGCCAAGTGTAAATAGTTTGGAAAATCTTCATTTTCTATCCAATTAGAAAAAATTCAAAATTTTTTCAATCATGATTAGGTTGTATGATTTCAACAAGATCCTTTTCGAAAAGTAGTGGCATTTGGACTTGCACAGTTTCATGCTTATTATTTTTTTCGTATGGGGCTTTACCTTTTCTTTTATCTGTCCTCTTTTGTTCTTATCTTTCTTTTCCTTTTGTATCAATTTTTCTGAGATTTTTGTTCCAGCAAAGTTATACATAATGAAAAACTTAAAAATAAGAAGATGCTCATAGTACTGAGCTTATTTTCACATCTACCTATCCTATTCTAACTTGGAGATTATATATACACTAGGTGAACTCTTTCCTCCAATGCAACCAATCAAGTAAATGACTAGATGATTGATCTTTGTTCAGCCTTTTGGGTATGCTGAAAGGCCACTTCCATTTTTCCTTCTCCTAAACAGTAGTGCTCCAAATTTTCTTTAAGCTTTGCAACAAACTATTCTTGGCATATTTAACTCCCTTTTTAAATGTCTCTAAGAAAAAAAACAAATGGATCTTTTAATAATATTTGGCCCTGAGGTTTTAAACAATAAGTTATATCCATGATTATTCCTTGCGCCACTTTGGTGTGCTCAGAATTATTTTGAAAAAGAAACTCGACCTCTCCTTCATGATGATCTTCTTTGGCAGCTTCATAATGTACTGTTATGTTGTCTTTAAGCAAAATTGATATGTCTTGATTGAGTGGATTGAATTCTATCTGAAAGACATCATTAGGAGCATTCTCTGGCAATAGGTCCTCTTGAGAAGGTAGTACAACATCAGTATCAATATTTTCTATATTTTATGTATGAGAAAATGCATTAGTGGATAATTTAGCAGTAGAACAAATAGACATATCTTCTTTACATAAAAATTTGGATGTTGGCTATATGTTTGGGATCTGATTGATTTCTTCTTTAGTTAAAAGAGGACGTATTTTTCTCTTTCTTTGGATAGAACTATGATGTTTCTTTTCCTTTTGTGACTGATCATAAGGTTGAATTTTTTCTTGACCCTCACAAAAAAGAGATGAAGAATCATCACTTGTCCCTTTAGAGAGATCTTGTGGATCTTCCTTTATTTCCTTATTGATTTCATGCTCAATAAACTCCTTTTGGTTGTTATGACAGTTAACTTGAGTATGAAATGTATGAATTTCCTCTAGTAGATACTTAGGATGCCAATTTTCCAAGTCTTCATTAATATTTACAAGGTATTGTATGAGATCCTCAGACTAATCACAACAATTTTCAGCTAATGATAAAGACGGAAAAATTTATTTATAATGCTCATAAAATACCTTGTGGAAATCCTTTAAAGAAAACAAACTACCAAGGTCCAGGCCTTCATACCATTCCCTTGCTTAACCTTCTAATGTCACCATGAAAATTTTCATGAGGCACTCCTCACGCCATTCAAATTTTAACCTCCATGCATGTATATGAAATTTGATGAGATGTAACAAGGGATCAACAAAATTTTCATCTTGAAAGATAGACATTTTTGTGTCCCAATTTATTTGAGACATTTTGTGTGGGAATCTTGGTGTGTGATCTTTGTTCATTGGAGCATACCTGTGTTCTATCCCGGAATCCATCTTTGTTTGTTAAAAAGGGTCACTGCATCTTTTCAACTAGTCTGGAGTCTTATACCAGTGGAGTATTTTAGGCATTCTAAGCATTGTGGAGTTGCCATATGGAAGGTTTCAACATTCTTGAAGCAGGTTGTTGTCCACCATCAGCAACCAGATATTATGCGAGTCTTTAAGCTTTTGAGGTAGGGAACTTGCTTTGTGAATTATTCTGCTAACAATTGAGTTTTTAGATCTAGGATATTTCCTAAGGAGGATTTCAGGATTTTCAACTATTGTAGGAGGGTTTGGGTCAGGATGGGATCTAGTATAGATTCTTCTAGGACCCAGAATTTAGACCCAAAATTCAGAGAGGTTGAGAGTTTATGACCGTTTTTTTAAAACAAACCAATATTTCAAAGAAATAATTAATCCATAAAGTATTCTTGACTGGGTTCTATTGAGGTTTAATGATATCAGGATTTCTTAATAATTTTCCTAGTGGAATCTGTAGAAAAATAGTGGAGTTAGCAGGCCCATTGAAAACCAGTGGACTCACCAGGTGGAGGATTTTAACTGTCTTAAGGTTGGCTGTTGTCCACCATCAACAACCAGATATGATTCTTGGCTAACACTTGATTCATCCAAGTTTAAATGAGGTTTTCTGAGTTCTTGAGATAATATTTAGCTGTTTAATAACTCAGTTCCCTGGTATGGCCGCCACTATGTTGGCTCCATGTGATTTGCAAGATTGGCAAGAACAACTCTGCAAGGAACCACATCAAACCACTTTGGAGTCCAAGGACCTAGCCTTCTTGGACTCAGAGAGAGCTCTCTCCATGTTTTTGTTTGTAAATGATGTATCTTTATGCTTATGTTTTCTGATTTTAGGCTAGTTATGAAGTTCTAGGACTAATTTTTTTGTTTGATTGATTAATTGATTGTGTGACTAATTGACTGAGTGTTTTATTTGAATAGACAGACTATAAGCATTAATCCATTGGGCTATGGAGTCATAAAAGGATTTAATTTTTCATCAACTCTACAAGGGTTTTCATAGGGCAAGCTAACTATATCAAGTGGATCTCTTAGATTAGATGAAATATGAAATGATAGTAAGTTGTGAAATTTGTAAAACTAAAGGGAAATTAAGAATCCTTTAACCATACTTTAACAAGAAAATCCTTTTAGGTAACTGTTTAAGAAGAACCAAAGGACATGGAAAACCATAGACTTCTTTGGCCAGACTCTAATAAGTAAACCCTTAGGACAACAATCAAGCAATCCTAGAGAGCAGGACACCCCTGAATTCTCTAGCTACTACTTTCAAACAAATAAAACATTCAAGATAACAACGAGTGAAACTAAAGAGCAAGATACACATGACTTCTTTAATCAAACTTCTAAAAAGACCTTCACAGCAACAGTTTAAGACAAACCAAAGGATAGGGAAAACCATAGACTTCTTTGGCTGAACTTTACTAAGTAAACTTCAAAGAAGGCCCTAAAATTTACATTTCAAGAAAAACCAAAGGACAGGACAAACCATAGACTTCTTTGGCTGGACTCTACTGAGTAAATTTCAAGGCAACAAGCTAGGTGGAACTAAAGAGCAGGACGACCCTGAATTCTCTAATCAAACTTTGCAGAAGAAAACATTAAGATGAAAGAAAGTAGAGAGAAATAAGGTGCCAAGACAACATACCTTAATCTAAATTTTTTGTTCTTTTATCATGGAAATGATGGACAATATGGAAAATAGAAGGGAAACATTGACAAAGAAGGGTAAAAACACCATTAACATAGCTCAAGGATCCTATGAACATGCGTGTATTACTGATGTCCAAAACAGTTACAATACTCCAATACAATAATCTCTGCAACTCGGAATCTCATCTAATCCAACCTAGCAGTCAATCCAACAACTAGCAACTTATCAACCAACCAACCAACCAACACTAAAAATGAATAATACATGTAGTATTTAGCTACAAAATGAGGAGGTTTCCCTAAGCTAGGGTTTCATATTTGTATTTATTATAGAGTTAATGTAATCTTGACCTTTGAGACCATGCAAGGCCCAAGGAAAAATATATGTGACTGGCTCACTATAATAAAAAATTCTAACTTAACTGTTGAGCTAACTTTAGGATATTTTTTACATTTAAGGCTTTTCATTAACTCTTTCAATAAATTTTGAGTAGTTGAGAAATATCTCTAATTGTTTCAATAACTGTATTTGCTTTTATTAAAGTAAAATGAGTCTGTAGGTGTCCAAAGTGTTTATGAGAAGTAATTGTTGTTTTTCTTTATCATTTGGGTCTGTCTTCTGTGTTAATTTTCCTTAGATTTGTCTTTAAACAGTTGATTTGGATTTTAACTAGGATTTTTCCCTGTTGTCTGTCTTACTGTTTTCTCTTTTATTCTACCTTTTATCTCTGATCTCTCTTTCGTTGTCTTTCTTTTAATATTTTTTTGTTTGCCTTTAATTCTTGATTTAACCCTTTAACCCTTCCTCTTACTGTGTTTCTTCATTTTCTTGCACTCCAAATCCTTTTAATGAAACAAGATACTCTAGATCGTCACCCATAATATTTGTTCAAACAATTTTTGGATTTTAAGAATGCAGATTATGCATTATCCACCATGATAATCACCTGCACTATTATGAAACCAACTCCAAAAATAGAAGAAAAGAGAGATCAACGCCTTAGAAATCAACCACTTCGAGGGGGAAACCTCCAATACATTACATAAATGAACAATTATTGGATGATACAAATGACCAAAACCTCCTTCTATATATAGGAGTCCATGGGGCCATAATATAATCCTAGCCGACCTAACAATAATAATGTAAGGGCACAATAATAACAATATTACGGTTACAAGGGTACAACAATAAAAATAAGGGGGCTTCACTAATAACAATAAGGGAATAAACTAGTAATATAGGGACCTAACATGCCTCTCTCCTTCAAAATAGTGATGTCCTCAATGCTTGAGTAGCTCTGGGTGCTTCTGTATAAAACTCTTAGCTTCCCATGTAGAATCTTCAGTGGGTAAGTTCTTCCACTTGATGAGATACTCTGAAATTGATCAAATTCGTAGCTGTCGAGTTCTTGTTTCCGTGACTGCTTCAGGTTCCAATATGATTTTTCCTTCCTCATCAAGTTCTGGAAATATTGTTTGAAATGGAAGATTTTCACCTATAACTTTCTTTAAGCATGAAATATGGAAAACTAGATGCACTCGCGAATAAGTATGAAGTTCCAATTTGTATGCCATAGTACCAATATTTTGCAACACCTTGTAAGGACCATAGTACTTTGGAGATAATTTATTATCCTTCTTAGCTTTCTTGAGGAAAATTTGTTTTTATGGTTGTAGCCGTAACAAATACCCAGTCTCCTACATCAAAACTTCTCTCACTGCAATGTTGATATGCCTATTGTTTCATTCGATTTTGTGCCGAATTTAGGTTATCCTTTAAGAGTTGGAGAACTTCTTGTTGATGCTCCATGTGATCTTCCACTGCTTGAACCTTAGAATTTTCTCTTAAATATGATGTGATGGATGGTGGATGATATCCATAAAGTGCCACAAATGGGGTCATTTTTGCTGCAGTATGGAAGGAAGTGTTATACCACCATTCAGTGAGAGGTAACCACTTGACCCATTATGTTTGTTTATCAAATAAAAAACAACAAATATATCCTTCCAAACATTTATTCACTATCTTAGTTTGACCATCGGATTGAGGATGATAAGATGAGCTATGAGCTAATTGAGTAACCAAACAAGAAAATAAATCCATCCAAAAATGTCCAGTAAGGATCTCTGTCGCTCACAATAATCTTTGGGTTTCCATGTAGCTTTCGAATTGTGTCCATAAATGTACTAGCAACTTTACTTGCTTTAAATGGATGAGATAATGCAAAAAAGTTTGCATACTTGGTAAGTCTATCAACTACCACCATGATGACACTATTTCCTTCGGACTTAGGTAAACTTGTGATAAAATCCATTGAAATCTCTTCCCAACATTGACTTGGAATGGATAAAGGTTGTAGAAGACCCATGGTCTTAATTGTCTCAACTTTATTTTGTTGGCAAACCAAACATTCCACCAGAAAATTTTTAATAATAGATTTAAGGCCATCCCAAAAAAAACCTTTCTTCACCCTATGGTAAGTTTTTAAAAATCCTGAGTGTCCTCCTAAAGGAGAAGTGTGCAATTCCAAAATAATATTTTGTTTTAGTTGGGAATTCTTACAAAGATATAAGCGATATTTGTACCATAAGGAATCATTTTTCCAACTAAATGTATCAGATGTACTAGGATCTTGCTGCAACTTTTGAATGAGTGTTCACAGTTCTTCATCCCTCTTCCATTCATCCCTTGCTTCGATTATCCAATCTGGTTAGATAATTGAAATGACACAAAGCAATGCTTCCACCTCTTCATTCTTTCTTGAGAGTGCATCTACGACAACATTTAACCTCTTTTTTTTGTAGATCATTTCAAAGTCATAACCCAACATCTTTGTGACCCATTTTTGTTGCTCTTCTGAAGATAGTCTTTGTTCCAAAAATTGTTTAATACTATCATGATCAGTTTTTACCTTGAAGTGCCTTTCCATTAGGTAAGGTCACCATTTCTTTAGTGCATGTAGTATTGCTAACATTTCCTTCTCATAAATAGATTTATGTAAATACTTTCCTTTGATTGGACAGCTTTCAAAAGAAATGGGTCTTCCTTCTTGCATTAAAACAGCACCAATTCCATTTCCTAAGGCATCACATTCCACAATAAAGGTTTTTGTGAAGCCTAGCGTAGCTAAGACCGGTGCTAGGCACATTGCCTCTTTAAGATGTTCAAAGGCCTTAGTTTCTTCAGGAGTCCATGAAAATGCATCTTTCTTCAATCATATTGTTAGATGTGCTACTATTCTCCCATAATTCTTAACAAACTTGCGATAATACCCTGTTAACTCAAGAAATCCTCACAACTGATTTATGGTAGTGGGGACTTTCCATTCCTTAATGGATTTAACTTTGTTAGAATCTACCTTAACACCCTCGTGAGATACAATATGACCCAGCTATTCCACCTCTTGTACTCCAAAGAAACATCTGGATGTTTTTGCATATAATTGTTTCTCCTGCAATAGTTTGAGCACCTTGTCAACATGTTGAACATGATCCTTCCAAGACCTGTTGTAGATTAATATATCATCAAAAAATACTAGCACAAATTTTCTAAGGAAGGGTTTGAAAATGGAATTCATCAACCATTGAAATGTAGAAGGTGCACCAAAAATAATAATGACCCTCATGACTTTGAAATGATGTTTTCAGAATATCTTCAGTCTTCATTCTAATTTGATGATATCCTGAATGAAGATCCAACTTCGTAAAATAATTTTCTCCATGTAATTCATCCAATAATTCATCAATCATAGGAATGGGAAATTTATCTTTAATGGTGAGCTTATTGAGCTCCCTATAATCCAGACACATCCACCATGATCCATCCTTCTTGTGTACCAATACTACTGGAG
Source organism: Pinus albicaulis (assembly GCA_034641835.2). Lineage (NCBI taxonomy): Eukaryota > Viridiplantae > Streptophyta > Pinopsida > Pinales > Pinaceae > Pinus > Pinus albicaulis. Next base: position 97,556 of record JAXQQM020070232.1, read on the forward strand.
CAGAGAAAGAACTTTGACTAGGTTGAATTATACCACCCTCTATCATTTCTACAATCATACGTTCAATTTCGCTTTTTTGGACATAAGGATATCTATAAGGCTTGATGTTTGGAGGAAAAATTCCTGGAATAAAATGAATAGCATGATCATGATCATGAATAGGTGGGACTCCTTTTGGAGTTTCATAGACCTTGGAATCATTGTCCAAGATTTTCTGGAGATATGCATAAATAGATGATTTTGATGATGGAACTTCTAGTGAGAATAATTGTGCAATTACGCCTCATTTTTCTTTCTTCAAAAGCTTTTTCATGACATTAGAGCTTATTATCTTTCCTAGCTTCCCTGCGATACCCCATAATTCGACTTCCTTTCCTTAGGAAAAAAATTTCAAGAAAAGTTCTTGAAAATTAAAAGATACCGTCCCTAAATATTGTAACCATTGTACTCCTAGTACAACATCAGCACCTCCCATTAGAATGGAAAGCATTGGACTATTCTATACATATTCCCCCATGGTTAGCTTGATATTATGGCATTTTCCAGAGCAGTTTATAGTTCCTCCATTTGCAACCATCACTTGACATTCTGGTACTGGCTATAGGAAACAATTCAATTCCTTGGCTACCATACAATGAATAAAATTATAGTCACTACCTGAATCAATCAACACTATTACCTTATTTTTCTTAATATGTCCTTCTATCTTGAGAGTTTGAGGAGTGGTAATTCCTGCCAATGCATTACACAATATGGTCAGACTCATTTCTTCCTCTTCTAGGGTTGGTTCCTGGTGTATATCCTCTTCTTTTGAGGATTATTGTTCATTTTCTTCTTCCTCTTCACAATCTATGTAAAATAATTTCTTATCAGCACACTTATGAACTTTAGTGTATTTGCTATCACAATTGTAGCAAAGCCTTTTTCTCTTTTTTCTTTCAATTTTTGTGGTGTCAACCTTGTAGGTTATGGAAGTATAGGAGTAGCAACACTTCCATCTCTATATATGTGAGTGGTAGGCTTCCTTGTCTCCATAATTTTACATTAATTTCTTTTTTCCAACCCAAATGCCTTTTCCAATGAATCAGGTTCCCAAACACGAACTTCATGTTGGATGTTATCCTTTAAAGTCCCTATGAAGACACCAATCCCATGTTCCTTTGGAATATCAGTTACCCTTATATTCAATTTTTGGAAGTCCTCGATGTGCTCCACCACTGAACCCTTTTGTTTGAGATTTATCAATTGGTTAAAGAAGGTGTTGCTTTTTGTATCCTCATAATGTGCTATCATTTCCTCATTAGAAATTGACCAAGTAACAATTTTTTTACAAGAGAAAAGCCATGGATACCATACAAATGTATTTTTTTTCTAAATGTAAAGTTGCAATGCATACCTTTTATGTGTTTTGCACATTATTGAGATCAAAATATTGCTCCATCTATATTATCCACGTTATGGGATCCTTGCCATCAAAATTCCTCATATCCATCTTTGGAATATGGTGGTTCTTCCATCCAACATTAGAGTTTATGAAATCATGATTAAAATTTATTTTTTTCTCATCATGAGTTTCCTTTACTATCTTTTCTCCATTAGGAACATTTCTTGTATCAAATTTGCCAAACCTTTGATGTCTACTTTTAGATCATTCTTCATGTTTTCCATTTTTTCATCGACCTTAGCTTCCATATCATCCATCTTAGCTTCCATGCCAACTTCCATGCCATCCATCTTAGCTTCCAAACCATTCATATTAGCTTCCACTCCTTTATTCAAACCATCCATCTTAGTTTCCACGCCTTTCTTCAAAACTTCCATTTCATTTTTTGTTGCTATTTGCGATAGGTGCACGTGCTCTTGTAATTTTGATATCTCATGTTGCATTTCTTCGTCTTCATGAGTCATAGTAGGGTCTTCTAAAGGATTAATGGGTGTTGAATTATTTTTAGGGGGAATTTAGAACCCAATAATGCTATCTATTCTTCAATATTCCCTTGAAATAAATTCAAACTAATTTTTTTAAACGAGACTTATGTAATTTGGAAAACGATACACACATTTTTCATGCTTTTGAGGAGCTCTATATTGAAACTGAATTATCTCTGTGATTGCGAATCTTCAATATCTGAAATTGGGCCCTGTAGTATCCCTCTGAATTTTCTTTCAAATTCTAGAGTTCTAACCTGATTTGGATTCTTCAAGATAAAGTTATGCCAAATCTCCCACAATGACCTAATTATGGACTTGTTCAGTAGAGTGAACTTGTACGGCCTGCCACGTGTCACTGTTTCCTCATTTGGCTCTGAAATTGATAAAAATGAAACTGCATTCAGTGTACTTGTGGCAACTTTTTACATAATTCCAATCCAATGCTCAAAGAGAGAGGTATGACGATTTTCCCACGGTCACCTCTTTGAGATGAAATTCGGGAGTCTGAAAAATCCCTAACTTCCACAAACCCTCTCTCCGAAAATATTATGATTCAAGCTCTGAAATTTTTCCATGAAGTTCCTCAAGATCATGGATTCACTTTGTGAAAATTTCAGATTTTGACCCTTGGTAGAAAAAAATTTATAGCACAAATGCCATGATGACCTGTTTAGGTTAAATTCAGGAGCCTACAAAAGTCCATAACTTGCACAGATCATATCTCTGAAAATTTTGTGAACCAAGATCTGAAATTTTTCCAGAACGTTCCTCAGGATTTTGGCTTCACTCTGTAAAATTTTCAACTTCTGAACCTTCGTAGAAAAAATGTTATAGAAAAAATTCCACGTTATCCTCTTTGGAGCAGCAAAACCCTATAATCCAAAGCTCTGATACCAAATGTTATGAAACCAACTCCAAAAATAGAAGAAAAGAGAGATTAAAGCCTTAGAAATTAGCCACTTTGAGGGGGAAACCTCCAATACATTACATAACTGAAAAATTCTTGTATGATACAAATGACCAAAACCTCCTTCTATATATAGGAGTGCATGGGGCCACAATATAATCCTAGCCGACCTAATAATAATAATGTAAGGGCACAATAATAACAATATTGGGGTTACAGGGGTACAAAAATAACAATAAGGGACTAAACTAGTAATATAGAGACCTAACATGCACACTAAAACAACTGTTAATTAAAGCCTGCGTTTGTGGAAAGAGTCCGGAAAATGAGGCTTTTTGGCTTTTGTCATCCGTCTATGGCTTATTGGGTCTTCGACATAGCAACAGGGGTTAGCACAGAGGATCGGGAGCTTGAATATGTTTGAAGGGGGGGTCAATGGTTTCACAATAGGCGCCGAGGATGTAAAGTGTTTTATTGCATGAGGCGAAGGTGGTAAATGGTAATAGCAGCTGGTGCACGATACCATAGGATGAGCACCACGTGGTAGGAGGTACGAGCATTAATACCGCCCATTTCATGAGGTTTGGAGGATTTAACCCTGGCGCACTTATGTTTGCGATAATGATCATGGGTCCTTGGATCGTGAGGGATTGATCCAATGGTGGTTGGGGAAATGATGAAGCAGTGGGTTATAATAATGTGGGGCCTGGGAGGATACATGGTAGAGGGTTTAAAAATGGTGCAGAGGCTTATTTAAACAAGGCGCAACGTGTTTTTGAATAATGTGGGGCCCGGGATTAAATAATAAGCGGAGGCACTTAATATTTGTGGTGGGCCATGGTTATATGGTCGTGGTCGGGTGGGGGGGTTAAAGCTTTACAGCATGGTTAAGGGCTCTAAAGAGAGGGCTTAAAGCATAGAGGAGGTGGGGTTTTAACATATAGAAGGGGTCAGGTAGATTAATATAATGGGGTTGAGTAGGTTAAATAAAAACTGAGTTTTGGTTAAAATAATGGGACCCGAATGATAAAATATTTATTCAAAAACAATGAAAAAAGATTTTTTTGATGGTTTTGAAGGTAAAGAGTGGGATGAGTTAAAAGGAGAGGTTAGAAGGGGTTTTAAGCAATGCAAGTGGGGCTTTAGGTAGGGGAAAGGGAAAAAATGGGGATCTTAGGGCCAAAGCATGGAACTTCAGAGAGAGAGGGTGCTTGAGAGAGGAAAAATGAGAGATAGTCAATTAGGAAAAATAAAGATGATGAAGGCAGTAGATTTCTAAGAATATTCGATAGTCAAGGAATGATATTTTCAGCAGATTGTAGAAAATCCATAGTCCCCTAGTGATATTGTGAATATAGGAGACTAACAATGTTATAATTTGTTTTGTTTTTAAAACTCAAGTTTTGGATGGTTGTACTACATTTGGCATGTGATTGCAGATATAATGTTTTTTTACTATGGGATAGTTGAACTACATTTGGCATGTGAAGTAATGTTGTAATATAGTTTGTTTTGTTTTTAAAACTCAAGTTTTTGATGGTTGAAATACATTTGGCATGTGATTGTGATATTTAATGTTTTGTTTTTATTGGATAGTTGAACTACATTTGGCATGTTTAGTAATGTTGTGATATAATGTTTTGTTTTTAAAACTCAAGTTTTGGATGGTTGAACTACATTTGGGATGTGATTATGATATAATGTTTTTTTTTTAAATTCAAGTAGTCGTTTTACAAACAAAAAAAAGTTCACATGAATATATGTAGATAGAAATTATTTAAGTACATGTTTGAATATATGTTTTTTTCAATGAGGGGAAAGCTCACGGGAAATCCGGGCGTACTTCCCCAGAATTTCTGGATGGTACGCGCGGCAAACCGTTCGGCGTACTTTCGGCGCCTAACCCCAAAGGACTCAAGAATCGAACCCGTGACCTCCCTCAACGGAGAGGCCCACGTATTGGCTCACTACCGCTTGAGCTAACCCTTGGGGCTATGTTTGAATATATGTTAAAACAATTGAAGTACAATCAATATATATATATATATATATATATATATATATATATATATATATATATAAGATTATAGGTCTTCTTAGATGTGTCAAACAATCATAAAATTTTAAAATTGCATTCTGTTAGCCCCCCTATAAATTTTTGACAAGCAAACAGGGGGCTAAAATTTTTTTGAGCCTTCAAGGAATGCATTTCATCTGAAAACACATCATCCTTGAAGCCTCTTTGTGCCTTTTGTCCTTTGATAAAACCCCCTCTGCTGATTCCCATTATTAAGCCTCTCTGATTACAAAAATTGTGCTCCAAAAGGCTTTAATTCGCCCCTTGTATCCCTACAAAATGTCCCATTTCAACCCTTTTTCCCTTTGTCCAAATTCCCCTTTTTTACCCCCAAATCCCTCCCCTAGTCCTCCTCAACCATCCTCTTTGAACCTTCCAAATACACTTCGTTTGGTTTAAATCCCCTTTGAACCTTCCAAATACACTTTGTTTGGTTTAAATCCCCTTTTTCCATCTACCTTAACCCTTTTCCTGGCCTCAAATCGCATTGAAAAGGTTGAAAGACCCACATTTTAACATTATGTAGGCCTAGCCCCCTTCAGCAAGGCCCCTAAAACTGTTCCACCATGTGACTCGAGCGCCAAGACCAAGCGCCAGGGCAGAAGGCGCTTATCGCAGAATCCATATCAGGCGCGTTTTAAACCATCGATCTGTATAGATCGGATGGTCGTCGCATCCCCACAACATCCACCGTTCAACCCGTTCACTCCTCCGATCGCATCATCCACCGTTCATTTACCCGCAGATCAATGGTCAGCCTTTCACCTGCCCAGTGGTCCCCGCAATCGTGCACTATTTAAAATCCGTCGGTTTCCATCGCACTCCCTTTGGAGGGCAAGTGGTATTTTCCATTTTGGAGATATTCCACTATCCGAACGACGGGTGTCTCCATCACTATTTCAAAACTGCCCCCCCATCGCGTGTTATCGTTTGGCATTTGACCTGGCGCGATATGCATATACATCGTCCGATTTGTGATCGTCCATCCAATGATGATCGCTCCAAGAAGTTGCACGAGGGATAAACCAAGGTATCCGTACCCCTGGCCCGGCATCCTTCGCCCTCCGATATGTTTTCCACCGTCGATCTCCTCCTGAGATCGGATGGTCCAGTTTCAATCGCCCTCAACTGTGTCCTCAGCCATCGATCTCCTCTTGAGATCGGATGGTCTAGATTCGATTGCATGTCCCGCCGTTGACCGGTCCCGCCACGTCACCATTCCACGTGTTTTTTCACGTTTTCCTCCGTCTCCCTATATATTTCATTCAAAGGTCAAAATTTTAATTTTTTGCGTTTAATTTTCTACGCTCTGCCACCTTTCGCCATGAACATTTCCCGCTGTTCACGACCATTTTCCACCATCATCCTGCACTATTCTGCCATTTTTCCATCCTGCATGACCATTATCATTGCCCCACTGCATTTACCCACCCCATGCATGAATTCTTGACTAGTTTTGTGTGTTTTGCAGGGTTTCGAGCGGCCATAAACCACCATAGTTCACAGTCCCTCTCACAGTGACAAAAACACAGGAAGGGACTAGTCTCAGGAGCTGGAATTATGGGGAAAGGCCGGCGAAGGTATGTCGACATGACTTTCGTCAAAGGACAGAGTTCAAACTCTACAAAACCTCTCCGGCGCCATTAAAAGCGCAAATTTCACCGACAGAGACAGAAATGGAGCAGCAGAGAGTTTAAGGCATGAAAATGGAGATCTTTGAGCCTTAACTCAGTGGTTTAGAGGAAAAGTACCAGATTGAAGACATCATGGATCACACAGAGGGTACAAAGCGCATATATTAATGTATATCAGGTTTTCTACATCAGCAGAACATTCTTCCATAAAAGGACACAGTATCCATATTGCTTTTATTCTATGCTGTGTTCTAGAGAGATTTTCCAGCCCTGACAACAGTCCTATACTACCAGCACATTAGTTATGTAATATGGCAGACCCTAGCATCATTATTCTGCCCTTTTGTGCAATACTACAAAGTACTGCAGCCAAAGTACATCAGAGACATATCGGAGTAAATGAAAGCTTGGAGAAGACCACTCTTTCACCCAAAGAGTGCCATGGATAAATGCACGGAATTTAAATAGAATGGGCCTCGACCCCCTTCCTTTCCTGAGTTTTAATGTTGCATTTAGTTTTCACCTACTTTCTCTGCTCCACTTGAGCTATAAATTCGTGAAGGAACTCATTGTAAAGGTTGTTGATCAGTTATCAGAGAATTGCAAGCTGTTTCTTTTGAGACATAGTCTCTATGTAAAGTTGTAATATAGGCTAAGGAAGATGTTTTCTGACTGAGTATCCAGCTATTGGCAATGTTGTACTTGACTGGTGTTGCTTTTTAACATGACAATCACATTTCTTTGGATCCTTATCTAAAGCAGCGATGATGTTTTTCTATCTCTGTATTTGTGTTTAAATTGCATTTTTCATTTCATTTCTACTGGCTCGCATCAGAAATCTGGCATAGGATTTACCCTTGTTAGGTACCCTATTTTTCTGCTCTCCTTGCCTTCAATTTTTTCTACTAAATGTATTATCTAAGAGTTGATTTCAGTTAATTTAACCAGTGTAGTGGATGTTATTTCCTGCTAGCTTATGTATGAATTAAATGAATATGTTCTTAGATGTTCTTGTTAGGATTTAATTGAATGAATTGGGAACACTGGGAGGTCTAGAACAATGTCTCTATCTCACTAGGATCATTTTCAATTGATTTAACCTTTCTAAGATCCCTCAAGCCAGAGGCTGAAGCATTGAGAGTTCAAAGTCTCTCTCTGATCTCAAGTATTTAACTTTGTGTTCCAAAATCTTTACTGCTTCATCCTCTCTTACCTTTTCATGCCACCCTATCATCTTTAGGATCCAATGCTTTAGATGACTAGCCCAACTGAAAGCCTGCACACTGAATATCAAGTAAACCCTTTCCTGACTCCATTGCCCAATGGTTTTGAATGCTCCCTAGAATACTTCACCTCTGCCTAAATCCTCTTTGCTCAGCCTTCTCTTATTTCGAACCCTTCTTTCCTGATAACCAGCAACCAAACAAACCCCGAGCTTTATAACTAGCCTAACATCTTAAATTTTGAGCTTTAAAGACATAAAACCTTTGCTTATATAGAGAGATCCCTCTCTGGACCTAGGAGGGCTAGATCCTGAGGTCTGAAAGTGGTTCTGATGTTTTCTCATTTTTGGTCTTGCCAATCTAGCCAAAACATGGGAACCCCAACACATTCTAGAACATATATATCCAGTACGTGCAACATTTTTCATCAATGCACATAGAAAAGCTACTTTCAGTTGATAGTAAACTGGAATTACAAAACACGTACCACACATTTTGAATTCAAGAATGAATATTATAATTTACTTTTAATAGACATGGACATCTAAAACAAAATCATGTAACTTCAAATTTTCATTATAGCAACTATGCTAGATACACAAATATGTACATTTTGCAATAATGACATTATGACAAATTGTACCAGAGAATGTATGAAATTGTTTAGACCAGATAATCTAGACATGTTTATGCGTACACGTCTATAAATTACTAGTGTGCATGTACCAAAACAATGTACATGTGCAAACACCTGCACAGATAACATAACAAGGAAGTTCAATTTTTAGTTGAGTTTTAGAAGTTCTAAAACATGAATCCAAAGAGAAGAAATTGTTGGGAAGTTCAATAAAAAAACTTCCAATGGAATGCCATCTTCAATGATCTGTTCATGATTGGATTTTGACAATTTCCATTTCTTAATTTTCATTTTCTTCTTTGATTGAACTTCTATCAACTTTATGCGTGATGCACACACCAATTGACTATATTGAAAACTTATGAAATTAGGTTCATAGTCTTGAAAGTAAAAAAAATCTCCACTTTGATTAGTTTGTCTGAAAAAATAACCTTTCAGTATAATAGACCCTCTGTCATATGGAAACCAATGATCATTATAGTTTTCTAATAATTTCATCCTTCTTTCAGTGCAACACATCAAATAATACTTCACATTTTCATCATTTATAGTACGTGCAATTACAACAAAAACACTTCTTGCACAATAAAACAAACTTTTGTATTTAAATTTAGATCATAATTAACATGAAAAATTAACTTTAAAATTAACATACATGTACTTGATTTTATTATCTATTTCTAGATCTATATCATTTGAAAGAAATTCAAATGTTACCTTCTCTAACAAGATCAGAAATGAGATCACCATCAGATGATATTGCAGTCTCCTCTGATTTCATTTCTTCAAACATTGCAATGGACATTTTCCCCTTTATATTTAGCTTTGTATGTTGCAAATATTTTACAAACATTTTGTTTTCACAAACATCATTGGTTTCTGTGTTGTCTATGCAAACATGAAAAAAACAAGAATATTTTCTTTTATCCAATGAAAACACATCTGTGGACAACTTTATTTTAATTGAATTAAATTTTCGAGTCCCTTTTATTGTTTCAACATCATTTCCAATCGATCTATCTACATCTTTGACCCCAATATGCCAAAAAACCTTATATGGAAAATTCAAAGAAGAATATAAATATGATATCAAAATACCATCAAAGATAATCATTCTGATAAATGTGCACTATTTAAAATTGGATATCCAATCAAAGTTAAATTGAATGTACCTTCACACTTCGCTTGATCAGTTAGTCTCATGGCTTAGTGCAGTGATGCACCATTGAACAACTTCTTTAGCATCCACAAGCCTATTTGTAGAGGGGTTCATTTTTTATCTTTGAAGTGTTCGTTTTATGCATGCCCATGCATTGTCATGTTCTCCTTTTTCATGACCAATATCAAAGAAATTCCAACAATGTTTAATGTGGGTTTTCATATGAAGATAACACAACCAAAAGAATGATTGTGAAGATTTGAATTGCACTATGCATCCATCTGACTGTTGGTCGCTTTAATTATTTTCACAATTCAAGCTCCACATAAATTGTCAACCCGAGGAAGTCTATTTATTCCAAAGACAATCACGCACTGGATATGCTCAATTTCAAAAGCAAAAACAATGTTGTAGTAAAAAGCCACACAATTATCAATCATACAAATCTAATTATTCACACTCTGTTTAATCAAAGCTGAAGTTACCTATTTCATAGCAGAAGTAATTCCTATATTGCAGTTTAGAATCCAAATAAAGAGAAATCAATCTGCAGGAAAGGAAACCAATAAACCATAACAGGAACAGGACCCTATTCCTTTAAATAGGAACTTCAGCACCTGCTGCCTGACACTAATCACTATGTAGAAATGATAACTCAAGAGAACAGGACCCTATTCCCATGAACAGGAACCTTCAGCACCTGTCTCCTGTTTCTAATCACACTGCAGGAAAAGAAAGGCAATCAATGGAAACAGGACCCTATTCCTTTGTACAGGAACCTTCAGCACCTACTTCCCAGCATCAATCATACATCCAAACAATTAACAGAAATAGATCTCTTAACTTCTTAAGAATGAATGTACTAAACACATGCAGCGTTAAAAGAAATAGAATGCTCAATGAATTACAGAGCTGTGTAACTAGTGTTTCAGCAAACAGAATTAAATTAAAGCGCGAATGTCATAAAGAAATTAAAAAAACTACAGGGACAGTCGGGTGAATCTTGTGAGGAAGGCGGGCCCTTTCCTTCTCACAAGATTCCCCAGGAAAGGATTAAATTGAAGCGCTCAAAAGGAAATTGTATTCATCTGTCAAAAGAAATGATACATTACAAATGGAGTCTAGCTCCAGTTCTCTCAAACACAATGTTCTCCTGTAGTTTCGAGCTCTAATCCCCCCTTTCTAATGATGATGTCTCCTATTTTTTAAAGAGGAGACATCTCTTACAATTACAGTAGAGAAAATCTACGTTTATCCCAATTCTGTTCTTCTTTTTTAAAACAGGGCTATTTTGTTCTTCCATAAAAATATATTGTTACAACAGATACAAAAAGAGTACTATCTTCGAAATAATCCATGTAACCACGTCTTCATGTTGTTTCCATTGTTCCACAAAATGCTCTTCCAGAATCGCAAATTACGAATAGTGGCAGAATTTGCGTGTCTGCTGGTTGTTTCAGCAACGGAGTCGACTGTTTCAGCAACGGCCGATTGTTCCAGCACAGCATATAACTTATCTGCGATCTTTTAGACTTATGTTAGCAACAGTCTACTTCGATTAATGATAAAATATAAGAGTAATATGGAATTATATGTAAACAAATTAAACATATAGTAAAGAAGAGGATTTTATATACCTTTGGATAAAGTGAATGAAAATGATGATGGAATCCTTTTTAAACATGGTTATAAAGGTAAGGTGGTGTCAAAATATATAGTAAAAATGATACATAGTGAGTTCCTAACATCCCCCCCAGCTGAAAGTGTTGCATGTCCTCAGGCAACTCCTAGTTTGAGTCAGAGTCTGAGTACTGACTCTGTGCATGCAAGTTGCTCAAGCAGTAGCTGGAGAAGGTGGCTTCAGTCGGAGCTCGGAATCCTCGATTGTTCTGCAATTGCTGCCATGCTACAGCTTCATCTCTGTCAACCAATTGATAGTGACACTGATATTTCTCTGAAGGCATCCATAGAATTGGAAAATGAAAATGGTAACCAATCCAGTTTTCTCCACAGTGCCGAATACATCTGATATAATTAGGTACCCTGGAAAGTGCAGCTTGAAGATTATCAGGGCTGAAAGGGTGATAGTCTTGTCTTTCCTTACATGACTGCTGCCAAAACATAGTGTTGGCCTTCAATGCAGCAGCCTCCTTTACTCTGATTTGCTGTTGACACTTGAAAAGTGTTGAAGCCTGTAGTTGTTGTATGTACCTATGCATTCCTGGCTTCCGCAAGAATTGGTGATATTGTGCTACAAACATGGCCAGACTTAAAGGTTCCGGTCTAATCCAAAGGAGCCTATTCTCCTCATTATGACTACTTGCAATAAACGCAGTTTTCCAGGTGAGCTGATTGGCCAGAAATGAAACAAATGCCCTTATTTGTACATCACCTACAATTGGAGTGAGATTGACTCTTCTATTTTCAGGTATGGCCTCGTTATGGAGATAAAGTTCACACAAAAAATGTTGGTCACTTTCAGGGGCCTCAGCAAAAGTCTTAACAAATTGTTCCGCAGTAAGAAATTCATGAGGTCTGTCATCCTTTATTGCCTTCAATTGAAAATAAACCAAACGTTCAGAAAGGAAGAGAGAGTAATTCACAAAGGGTTTTCCGGTAGCCATCAAATTTTGCACTAATGAAAACATCAAAACCATCTTTTCCTTTGATTCCTTGACTTCCTTCTTGGAATACCTGAGTTGTTGCAATGTCTGTTCCCAAATATCCCAGTTGGCATACATGTGATTCTGCCATGCTAACTTATGCTGCTGTAATATTTTATCTTGCTCTACAGCATATTGTTTCTTCCATTTTTTCATAAGTTCTAATTGATTCCATGGCAGGGTCTGTGTCCCGGCATTAGAAGTACTGGGTTGGGGCATTGTCTGAGTGGCTGAACTGACTAACTCAGGGCTAGATATCTGTAGTTGAGGCATTGTTTGAGTGGCTGAGCTAACTAGCTCAGGGCAAGATATCTGTGGTTGGGGTACTGTCTGAGTGGCTGAGCTGACTAGCACAGGGCGAGATATCTGTGGTTTAGTTTCTTTTTCCAAACTTTTTGAGAGCCCTACTGGTTCTTGTGGAGCAGTAGGGCATTCTTCTTTAATTGCAGCTGATGTAGATGCCTCAGATACCTGAATTTTGACTAGTTTGTACCATGCCTGCTGGTAAATATTACCACACTCATGGAACATGTATTCTCTGCATGGATCCTTATTTTGTGCTGATGCTGTGTGTGCTAGCATGTAGAGATTCAATTCTCTATCAAAGGCTTCTCGTGCCATGGTTAATTCATTATTATAGGCTTCTAGTTCAGACTTCAAAAACTCATTTTCCTCCAATAAGGATGCCATAGTGTGTGAACCCTGTGTGCTGGTTGATTCTGCTGGGGTTGCCTGCTGATCCACAGTTGTAGCTGGTTCTTGTGGAGCAGCTACAGCTGGTTTCCCTGTATTATCATGCTTGGTGTATGATTCTTGTACCACAGTGGCTGGTTCTTGTGTTTCAGCCTCTGGGTAAGTGACTGGTTCTTGTGTGGCAGTCACTGTTTGAGCCATAAATGATGTCATATTATCCCGGGGCACTGGTTCTTGTGTGGCAGTGCCACCGGACGAGACGGATTGGGGAATTTGGAATGGAGGTGAAGATTGAAGTTTTAACAGAATAGTGGCGGGGTCAGGGGAAATGGGAGTAACTCCTGTTTCAACAGTCATTTTCATTTTCATTTTTGGTAGGAAAGCAGAGAAGTCACTGTCTTTCCTTTTCTTTGTAGGGGAAGATTCTTTTCTGGGGGAAGGGCTTTCGGAAGAAGTGAAAATTTGGAATGTGGCCCTTGTTCGTCGTTTTGAGACAGAGACTGTTGGGGTTCTTCTCTTCCTTTTATGAGTAGGTGGGGATGGGGGTGTTGGAGATTCATTGCTAGGGATAGGAATAGTAGGAAGGGGTGACTCTACTAAGTGGGACAAACTTGGGGGTAGGTCAACTGGTTCTGAGGACGGAATTACTGGGGATTCTGAGATATCGTTCAGTTTCCCTTCATAAGGACTCTCAAGAGTTTCTTGGGAACTTTCGGCTTGTTGGGGGATTTCGGCCTGCTGGGGAATTAGGAGTGGATTATTCAGAGGGGGGTTTTTCTCTGAATTAATAATTGGCATAAACGGTGATGGGTAAGGGATAACAATGGGAATTTAACCCGTCTACAATAATGTGACATGTTTTTGATACAACCAAGTAGATAATAGGGAATATTAACTAATCGACCATTCCCTAAATGATTCATCAAAATGAAGTCGTGTTGGTAGACTACCTGGTAATGCCCTTCGCATGTCAAGTAATGCTTGATTAATTCTGCTACTGTTGGCCATGGTCGAGGAAGTGAATGCAGACTTATTCCGCGGCCTTTAAGTTCAACCGGTTCATCTGGAAGAAGAAAATCTTGCTGTGCATTTAAAATCACTTGCTTCCTACTGAACCAGCGAGTCCCTATAATTGGAAAACCTGAAACTTGAGCTATGTCCTCCTCTGTAACTGAAATGCGGACCCCTTGAACCACTGAATAATTCCCCTGAAGATTCTGTGCGAACTCTAAAACTTGCTTCTGATCAAATTCTCCCAACCTTTCGAAGTATGTTGTCCATCCTGCTTGTTGAAAGATTTGATAGGCTTCTGGGAACAATTGAAGAAGAGTTATCGAACCAGGCTCGTGTCTGATAGCCGACCCTCCCATGGCTACTAGCTTGAGTCACATGCAGAGGCATGTGGAGTCTCAATGACGGCGGAAATGGATATGAAGGATGACGGAGGATTGGGTGATGTGAAATGATTATTCAGTTTTCGAAATTCCCCCCCCTACGTATGGTGCAATGATGTTTATGCGTGTGGAGATTGTAATCATTATGAGCAGGATCCTCTCTTTAAAATATAATTTAACTGCATTACATAAAAACCGCATACCTTATATTTTTACCTTTCTCTTTAAAATTCGAAGTATAAAGTGCTTCATAATGGCTTGATATTAATGGAAGAATCTGTAGATTTCTCTGAAATGTAGAACAGGAGCATATCAGGATCTGCTCAGTACTAAGTAATTTTCACCCAAAGGGTCTGAGGAGTAAAAGTGGAGAACTGAAAAGCTTGTATAGCAGAGGAAAGAAGTGATGTTTTAATGATGACAGGTTGCTGAAACTGGTGTTTCAGCAACGGAAAAATGAACGACATGTTGCTGAAACTGGTGTTTCAGCAACGGGAAAAATCAGGAAAATGGGATATAATGACTTGGGTTTAGGACAAGTGGGGGAAATATTTGATGAGGGATAATTTCAGCAGTAAGGGATGGGAAATACTAGCTGAAGGATGATATTTCAGGAATGGTAGAAGTGGGAAAAATGGAAAAATGGAAATAATGTAGAAATGGGATGAAGGGATATTGCTAGGAAATGGGTTGAAATGAAGGGAACAAGCTTCTGTGATTGAAGCTTCAGATCTTCTTATGATGAATCTGTCCTCCTTAATAAGATTTTCCAGAATCTTCAAAATTCGATTGTAATATGCCAACCCTTGACAGGGATTATTAGTTTTAAATCTAATCTAATATAATACTTAAAAAAAAAACAGTGCAGAAAATTAAATGCTGTGAGGAGCAGAAGACTCCCCTAGAAAAAGATAATGTATATCAGTCATGCAAGCAGTCTTGAAATCCTCTTTAGAAACAGGGCGTTGGTATAAACGAAGCCTATGCCCATTGACTAGTAGAGGTGTTTTAGAATCATCAATTGTGAGAAGTCTTACTGTTCCATTAGAAAAAACAGCATCTACTTCATATGGTCCAAGCCAACATGTACATAGCTTACCCTGAAAATTTTCAAACCGAGAGTCATACAACAAGGCCCAATTACCTTTTTGGAACTGCTTGTGTTTGATAATTTTATCATGCCACTTCATTCTCTGTTGTTGAATCATGGTTGTCTGGTGAATGGCATCTAATCTCTTTTCATCCAATTCAAGAAGCTGCTGCAACCTAGCTGTCTGCACATCGGTCAAATCAAGATTAACAGCTAAAGCAGTTCTTAGAGTTTTGATTTCAAATTCCACAGGAAAAACAACATTTTTACCATAAACCAATTCATAGGGAGAAAAACCTGTAGTGTTTCTCCAAGTAGTTCTGTAAGCCCATAGTGCTTCAGGGAGCCTTTGAGACCAATCCTTCCGGTTATCCTTCACTGTTTTATTTAGAATGGCTTCTAATACTTTATTTGTGCTTTCCACCTGCCCATTGGCCTGGGGGTGGTATGGTGTAGTCATTCTATGATGAATATGATATTTATGAAGGGTAGATTTAAAACCATGAGAATTGAATGGAGGTCCTCCATCTGTAACTAGCTCTCTAGGAATTCCAAATCTAGTGAAGATTTCTTCAAATAAGAAAGCTAGGACAGCCTCTTCATTAGCTCTAATAAGTGCTTTGGCCTCCACCCATTTAGTCATATAGTCTGTAGAGACTAATATATAAGTTCTTTGATTGGATGGAGGATTAATGGGTCCTATGAAATCCAAGGCCCATCTTTCAAACGGTTCAGAAACTACCTGGGGGTTTAATGGCATTTGATCTCTATGATTGGGTTGACCCATTCTCTGGCAGCTATCACAAGCCCTCACATATTTCTTTGCATCCTTAAATAACGAGGGCCAATAGTAACCCATCCTCAAAATTTTGTGTGTTGTTCTTTTATCAGCAAAATGCCCTCCACAAGGGCCATCATGACAAGCTTTCGGTATGTCATACACTTCATCTTCCCTAATGCATCTTCGGATTTCCTGGTCAAGCCCTGTGTAGAAAAGACACCCACTTATCCAGCTATACCTGGCACTTTGTTGAACAATTCTTCTCTTTTCTCTGTATGACAGGTGTGATGGTAATTTTCCTGCAACCAAATAATTAGCAATATCCGCATACCATGGAGAGTGAGCAGAAACTGCAAACAAATACTCATCAGGAAAAGAATCATCTACTGGAATATCATTATCAGTTTTTAACCGTGAAAGGAAATCAGCCACCACATTTTCTTTACCAGGTCGATCTACAATTGTGATATCAAATTCCTACAGTAATAATAGCCATCTGGTAACTCTAGCATTTGTAACAGATTTGTTCATTAAATACTTAATAGCCGAGTGGTCAGTGTGCACAAAAGTAGAATAACCAGTGATATAGTGTCGAAATTTATTAATGGCATAAATTACTGCAAGAAACTCCTTTTCGGTAACTGTATAATTAAGCTCAGCAGGGGTCATATTCTTACTGATAAAGTAGATAACATAAGGAAGATGATTTTCCTCTTGTCCCAAGACAGCTCCAATTGCAGTGTCTGAAGCATCAGAAGATATATGAAAAGGGAGGGCCCAATCAGGTCCCCTCAAAATAGGAGCGATAGATAGCTGATGCTTGAGTTCTACAAAGGCTTTCTGACAAGAATTAGTCCACTTAAATTCAGCATTTTTCATAAGCAACACAAATAATGGAGAAGCTATCTTAGAAAAATCTTTAATAAATCTTCTGTAGTATCCAGCATGTCCTAGAAAACTTCTCACATCGGTTTGTGTTTTAGGAACAGGAAGATTCTGAATGACCAATATTTTAGATGGGTCTACCTGAATACCTTGAGATGAAATAAAATGTCCAAGCACTACTCCTTCACTCATCATCATATGACATTTTTCAGTACTTAGGAAGAGGTGAGCTTGTATACATCGTTTAAGTACCTTCTCAAGATTTTGTAATGCATCTTCAAAAGACACACCATAAGGAGTAAAATCATCCATAAATATTTCCATAGAGTCATTCAGCATATCAGAAAAGATTCCTATAACAGCCCTCTGAAAATTTGTTGGTGCATTACATAGCCCAAATGGAAGAACTCTATAAGAAAAATTTCCCCAAGGGCTAGTGAAAGTGGTCTTGTCCTGGTCTTGGGGTGCAATTCTAATCTGATTATACCCACTGAATCCATCTAGAAAAGAAAAGAATTTCTTCCTT
>JAXQQM020060676.1:0-48812 GCA_034641835.2 Pinus albicaulis
AGAGAGAATTCCTCCACACCAATGTGTGTCAAATGAACTCTAAGTCTCTCCAATATATAGGAATCTTTGGGGGTGTGTGAGACATCCTTTAAGACAATTAAGTCAATATTTTATTCCAGGCCAACCTAGCACATAAGTGGAATAACTTCAAAGTACATGTTCTGCTCATCCGATCAAGATGATATTTAGATCATTCTTACACCTCTCCGAAAGAGGAATCCAATAAAAATATTGGGATCGTCATCTGAGCAGCACAACCCAGAGTTTGGACCTAGTTTTCCAATTTTAACACTCCCTCTCGACTAAGGAGAACTCCGTCCACAAGTGCAATCCAAACATCGTGCGTCATCCCACTATAACTTGCTTTTCTGGCCTCTTCATTTCAGAAAAGAAGTGGGTCATCACAAAGACATCATTCATGGCTGACAGATTTAGCGCAGAGGTCAAAACCTCTATCCGACTCACAAAGAGTCTCCAACTAACCCGAAGTTCATTCATCTGACCCCAAGTCAGGCGGAGGTCCGAGACCTCACAAGACTTGATCCTATATAAAGTGGTTGGACCGTGCCATCCTAGATAGAAAGTACAAAAATCTCTGATGCATCCATCAGTCTTTGATACTAGTCTCTAGCTTTTCCCACCTCATTGGCCAAATGAGAGGTACTTCCCATGAGCCCTGAACTCAATGGGTAGGATGCATAGGAGGCACAGATAATGAGAGGTGAACCAACTAAATAATCACAACTGTGGGGTCCAAGCACACCAATAAGGTTTGGCAAGCCTAGCCTTGTGGTTTCTCATAGCTCTGAGAAGCTGTCCCCAAAGCCCCCCCCGAGCTCCTCGAGCTCATCGTCCAACAGGACCCACATCATAGGGTCGTTCCATGATACCAAGTCTCTCACGGAAGGTTAGGAACTTGACCTTCCTCAGGGGCTTAGTGAGAATATCCGCGACCTCCTCATAAGTTCCTATATGATCGAGCCTTACGTCGCCTCGGCGGCCTGCATATCACCAGGATGAAATGGTGTCATCAATATGCTTGGATTGAATTAGTGGAGACACATGATTCTCGGTCAAGCGAATCCCCCTCACGATTATCACGAGTATCAGCACAGCAGTATCTAGCACATGCTCAAACGACTCTTGAAGAGCTTTCACAACCAGACTGCTTCACAACAGGCCATACTTGCTGCAATGTATTCGGCCTCAGCGGTGCTCAAAGCCACCGAATTCTGCTTCCTGCTCATCCATGAGATCGAAGCAGAACCAAGATTGAAACAACATCCCGATGTGCTCTTACGATCCACCACACTGCCAGCCCAATCGACATCAGTATATCCAAGGAGTGTCATGCTCCCAACAATGTATCTCAGCCCATGGTTTATCGTGCCCCGAAGATATCTCAAAATATTCTTGGCACCAACCCAGTGAAAGTGATGAGGCTCAACCATCTGTTGACTCAATGTGTTCATTGTAAAACATATATCTGGACGGGTGTTCACTAAGAACATTAGGGCCCCTACGAGTTGACGATACTCAGTAGGATTTGACAATACGGGCCCAACAACGCTGCCACTCAACTTCTTGAAGTTGAGTTCCATTGGTGTTGACACGAACTTGCAGTCCACCATGCCAAATCTTTCTAGAGGCTTCACAATGTATTTTCCTTGAGAAAGGAAAATCTCGCTAGGTCTCTGCCAGACCTCCAGGCCTAGGAAGTAGTGTATTAGTCCTAGGTCCTTCATCTCGCTCTTAGCAGCGAGCTCCCTCTTGCATTGATGAAAGAGAGGGTCAACACCTGTTAGGAAGAGGTCATCCTCATACAACACCAAAATGAGAGGCATCTCTCTATCAACCTTGAAGTAAAGGTTCAGATCAACATTACTACGAGTGAAGCCCAGCTTCATTAGGTAGCTATCTATCCTCTCGTACCAAGCTCTGGGTGCTTGCTTCAGCCCATAGAGGGATTTATTCAACCTGCAGACATGGGTGTCCCTAACCTGGACTTCGAACCCCAGAGGTTGCTCAACATACACCTCTTCCTTTATCGCATCATGCAGAAATGTGGTCTTTTCATCTATCTGATGAAGACTCCATCCTTGCGTATCAGCAAAGACTATGATTGATCGAATGGTGGTATATCAGGCCACAGGTGCAAGAGTGTCATCGAATCTTGCCTTGAAATTTTCAGTACTTCCATCAGATCCGTGCTTGATTTTGTATTGAGGTGACAACATCTTTGATCTGTGGTCTAGGAACCATCACCGTCGCATCCTCACATCCTTGCAGATTTAGATACTTTAAAGCTTCTTCACATGATCTAGGCTCATATTGTACTCATGGCTGCTAGATACCCTGATATTTATATGGCTTCTTGGTTTTCCTTCGGAATTTCCCCCTCTGAAGCCATATGTCTCTGAGCCATGAGGATCTTCTTCCGTTCAGCAATGGTATCCGCTTAGGAGCATATACGGATATAGTCTCCCTCTTAATGCCAGCTTCTCTCCCGAGAGAAGACATTTGTTTTAAATGAGGGCATCTAGACACCAACTTGGAAAGGGGTCTTACTCTCCCACAGTCAAAGCCGTCAAGACTCATAGCCATATACTGTCATATAGCTATCATGCATATATCATATACAATATTTGATAAAAATTTCATAGGTTTTGCTGATCAAGACTCCAACAACGTAACAGAAGGCGCTAATATGAATTCCGTAAACATGGATGACTGTCTATGTCACTGTCATAATGACAGTGACATAGAATGACAAATTTAGCTCCTCAAGTTGCAGCTATAGAACCGTCATATCGCTGATTACAATGTGGTCATAATTTTATCGTATCCATTACCATCTTCTTCACCATGGTTATACTTTATATGATGCCTTTCTGTTACACAGATCTAGCATAGTCATAAGTGCACATCAATCACTGTTGTTTATCGCCTATGAACATACCTCAGCTTGATTTCTCCTCTTCAAGGTGACCCGTACACACCTGCCCTCTTGGCTCTTCTAATCACAGTGCTCAACAACTATGTTTCAAAATAACGGTGCAGAGAGCAAAATAATTATCCTCACAGTGACACTTAAAGCCCGTCAGTCCAACATGTTTCTTGCAGCAAGTGTTTAACTGATCTGTTATTTGTACAGGTTGTTGAAGACCTACAGTACTACCAGAATAGAGCTTCTGCCAGCTTTAGCACAGATCTAAAAAAATCATTGTCGAAGTGCTTCCAAAAAAAAATCACAATTATTAATGCAAAGGATGGGATCTTATTGAGGCTGGCTGCCAGTCTCTTCACTGTTGCTTTTCCAGATCTCTAGATATAAATTCCAACATGAATCTTTGCAACTTACAGCATTCAAACAACGAGATCGAACTTCATAGAACCGGGTGTTTGACTTAGGCACAGAGATCTTGTTGTCGAAGCAATCTCATTGGAATGCCAAAGAGTTCAATATGACACGGAGAAGGCAATAAAAATACGTCCTTTGTGAATTGAAAAGACTCGATTTCATGCTAGCAATCCAGCTGGGTTTGCTACTGAAATTACTGCTACTGAAGGATCTTGATCTTGAAAAAGATATGCATCCGCAATAATACTTTGGTAAATCTCTTCATTCCATTTGCAACAGTAGTAGAAGCATGACGTCCCGTTACGGAACATTGTTGAGATCTTCGAGATCCGCACTTAGTTTAGGCCGAAACTTATTCAAATCTGCAGGCAGTCGTCCCTCTGTAACGTCAACTGCCAGACCTCCTCTTCTGACTTCCCGCAAAAATATATTAGCAAACGACATTGCAAGCTTCCGACCTAGATTCACTTCTTTAAGAATTCCTGGAGAATTAGGCTGTTTGATGTCGATTATTTCACTACACAGCTCGGTTGTAGCTTCCAGACCAACGTCTCATCATGTACATGTCAATTCCAGGGCTTGTAGCGTACTGGCTCACGGTACCCTTTCCTACACTTATTTGATTGGCATGCTTTGCTCGGTGAAATAAATCTCGTCTTTTGAACAAGCTTATGTGGATTCTGCAATCGTTTATGATACATTTTCAATTAGCTATTGGACAGGGTAAATACATGTCTAGGAGTAATCTGTCTGGGTATCTCTTTGCATTCATCCATGCTGCTTCAGAATCCGTAGTCCTATCCAGGTACAGATGCAGATGCATTTTTTTTTTTTTCTCTTTCGGATAAACCCCATATGCTGGGCTTCCAGGGCGACGATCCTTCTACCCGTCAAAGACAGGTCCTTGGCGTTGCCGTCACCGATCAATCAGGGCAACTTCTGTAATACGACAACCCCTATGCAGGCCCCGTGGGTGGCAACGATGACAGGCTTCCGACATTTCTCGACAACAATGCCGCCTGTAAGTGTTTTATGTTTTCGCCTCAGCTTTTCTCTTACTCAGCCTTCATCGTCGACATGATTCTTGCCCTGAGAGACAACAATGGATCGATTTCGGGAGCAGAAGGGAAATGTGAGCACTCCGGACAGCAGCGGTGGTTTCACAATCTCCTTGATAATTTCCCTCCACGTTCTGCACACGCCAGCACAAATCACAACGTTCCTCCGTGCAGGCCAGGTGATCTTGCTGCCCTCAATTCTCTCAATAATATCTCTGAGCAGCTCATAGGGCAAATTCGCCCAACAGCTCTCATGCAAAATATCGGCGGCCGTTTTGCAGTGATTCTCATCAGCAGAGGTCGCCGCGACGCCGTGCGAGTGGGACCGCGATCTGCGGTTGTAGGAGAGCTTCACATCGAAGCTCCTCTTGGAAATACTTCCGATGCCGCCCTTCATGTCCTGGATGATATTCTTGATCGGAGGCATCAAGAACAATCTGGACGCTTCAAAGCCTTCAAAATTAAGCTTCGGTTCCCCGTAATTTCAGAAACAACATAATTGCAAAAAGGGCCACGAGATTAAATATTCAATGTGCCAGATGGAATCTCCGCGTTGGCAGGGTGTTAATGTACCGATACAGCACGGAATCGACCGATTCGAGGGTACGCAGGTTCAAAAGGACAGTAATTCCGCTGGTTTGGAGTTGCCGGAAGCCATTTTCGCCTGGATCTCAAGCATTTAGAGCTTCCAAGTGCCCTGTGTTTCCTCATCAATTCCGTAATCCATTGTGAATGAAAGAATGCATGCCTGCCCTCCAACCCTTGCGCAGCAGAACAGGTAGAAACACCTCTGACGAAATCGCGTAACAGGTGGTTTTGTTGAAATCCGCTGAATGGTGGGGTGGGAGAACCATGACACCAACAGAAATGAGCAGCGAATGGAATCACGACACCAGTATGCTGAATCGCAATAAAACATACACTCTGCTGCCGCAGAAAACACAGCTCGTATGGATATTTACGTGGATGGGTTATCTGTAAATCTCTTATTTGTTAAAAGGCCGCCCTGCTGCCTGATAAATGAGGTGTGAGGAATGCGGCAGCCTTTAGTGAAGCCTCAAGGCTTGCGGCTTTTAGGGAGGCTTCTAATTTTGCTCTCATGCGGGCCTAGCACACAGCAGCCTAGAGCCTTTAGTCCTTCAAGAAATGGTGCACAACCAGTGCAGCGTTTGGCCCTCAAGGGCAGTTAATAAACCCAAACAGAGCTCCGATGTCTAGGGCACAGGAGAAATTTCTTTGACACAAATATGGACATTGTCTTCCCCTCAAGCTCTGATACCATGTAAATTTTAGAACATGTTTTATGCCATTTCAGATTAGGGCACACAATACTGAAGCAGATAGAACATACTAATAGATCGATAGAAGACAAGCCAAGACAGAGATAAGAAATGGTGGCGTTACGGCGATCAGCAGGATGCTTCTACCAGCAAAGTCTCCAATAGGTCATTCGGCCAAGCGTGTCACACATAACCCTAGAACAACCCAAACAAAGAATACGCAGCTCCAACGCCATCAAGAGAGAGAGAATTCCTCCACACCAATGTGTGTCAAATGAACTCCAAGTCTCTCCAATATATAGGAATCTTTGGGGGTGTGTGACATGTCCTTTAAGACATTTAAGTCAATATTTTATTCCAGGCCGACCTAGCACATAAGTGGAATAACTTCAAAGTACATGTTCTGCTCATCCGATCAAGATGATCTTTAGATCAATCTTACACCTCTCCGAAAGAGGAATCCAATAAAAATATTGGGATCGACATCTAAGCAACACCACTCGGAGTTTGGACCTAGATGTCCAATTTTAACAATGATTCAATCAAGAAGTCAATGTAAGCTGAAATCAATTCTGCAATTAGACAATTTTGGATAGATGAATATATGATAGAAATGAAGTGTCTACACACAAACATATAGAAATTAAGTATATGTACATACAACTTATCACGATATGGTACAATTCTTCAAGAATCCTTGACTGGGAAACCATGAAAACCATAGCCACCACCAAAGATATCAAAAAGCAAGCATTGACACCAGTTGGTCCTCCTTGGTTTCAACAAGCTTGTATCACACAAGCTCTCCTCACTAGCATAGTTATCTTCCTCAGGGTTTGTGAACCATAGCCATGTTGAATCACACAAGTACATGGCAAGACAACTCTAGCACTAGCTTCCATGTCTACATGTTGATCCCAGGGTTTGAGTCCTTGTACCACAGGTTGTCAATTCTTGCATCAATACAAGCACCAAGACCTCCATCGAACATCAAGAATACAGTAACCAATTCTTCTTCCAATCAAGGTATTACACCAAGCTCAAGACTCATCAAACACACCTCTCCATGTTCTTGCTCTAACTGTACGTTTGAAAAGAACTCGCCCTAACCTTACATCTGAAAAGAACAAGACTCTAAAAGATAGACCAGCCTCCATGTTTTCTACTAGGTTAGAAGCCCTAGTCCTACAACAAGAGCCACAAGAACCATCATCACCTCCAGTGCCATGTTTTTCTCTATGGTTATATACATGGATCAAACCCTATCATCACAAGAGCAAATCTTAGCATCTCATAAGAGTAATATCTGCAAGAAAACATCCAAGATGTCACTCTTTCTCTCTCTCGTTGTCTTTTGCAACGTTTCCTCATGAATCAGGGCATCTCGCTCCATACAAGACTTAGTCTCTCTCCTTGTGTTTCCTCATGAACCCTAATGTCTCCAAGATGAGTACAAAGAAGGGTACATATGATAATGAATGAAAGAGCTCTTTCCTCCCTTATATATGTAAGTAGGTGAGGGAGGCTAACATACAATAAGGACATGTGTCCATACAAGTTACAAACAAGGCAACCTCACATGGAGTGCTTTATAATACAATGATTTACATGTGTCAAACTAGGGTTTATCCGATTCCAAAGTGAAATTCCCTCCAAGCATGATTCTCCTTGGTCTCAGTTCTCCTCCAAGATGTTGTTCTCTCCATCAAGTTTTTAGTTCAATTCCCTCCAAGCATGATTCTCCTTGGTCTCAATGCTCCTCCAAGATGTTGTGCTCTCCATCAAGTTGTTAGTTCAATGCTTCATGTCCTCATGGAAGGCACTCTTCTAATTATGTGCTACATGCGTTCTCATGTGCCCAATGCTACTCTCATTTATGCCAATGTGGTCACAAAACTCTAGTGCTTCTCCTTAACATGAAGCATGCTCCTCAACCTAAGTGTCCTAAAGTCAAATGTCCAACTTTCCAAGTGCCCAAACTTCAAGAGTGCTCTTCGCCAACTTTCCAAGTGCCCAACTCTCCTCCTGCTAAGTAGATGCCTCCCCTATTGTGTGCACCCAATGGTTAGTTATCATGCTGGTCAGGGCAACAACCTGCTAGGTTAGGGCGCTATGCTAGTAACATAATCTAGGTCATGCATCCACCATTTGTATATCCATGAAGCATCACCAAAAGGCTAGTCCATGAAGCATCACCAAAAGGCTAGGAGACATAGTGCTCCTAGCGAGGTGAAAACACTTATGGAGTGACTACAAAATCGAACACTTTAAGGATCACACAGGTGATGACTTACAATTAATATATTTGAAATTTATTTGGCCTTGAAAGGCAAACTCTCCTAAGATAAGGTATTGGGCTTTATGTGGTTCTAAAAGGTCAGTACAATAAGGTCTTGATCAGTCCATGTGAAGGGTTGGTTATGAAAAGTCTACTTTCCTAAAATAAGGTCCTGGGCTTTATTTGGGGCTCACTGGACAACAAAGGGGCATTGCAGCTAGGGACATGCAACATAAGTCGGTGTATCGGGACTGCTACAATAAACATAAATGGAGCAGTGACACTGCTTATTTGTGAGAGTTTGTACTTTGGAGTTTGAACCCATTTGCTACAGGATTCATTTGTTCCTCTTGGCATCATTTCCTGGTAAAGGTGATACTCAATCTGGCCTTACTTCTTACCCTAATGATTGGTAATATCCTGAAAGGTCTTACCTTCAACATATGCAGACTGTCTGAAATGGCCCTTACTCTTGTTTATCCACCAGCACAAAGTAGCGTTCAAACATTTGGCCCAAAAAAAGAAAAAGAAGGAAAACCATATTAAGCTACTTAAGTCTTAGCTGATTTATTCTGTGGTTCTTATAGCTAAGTGCAGTTCACTGAAGATTTTGAGATCCATGCTATGCCTTTACATGATAAGTTCACATGCACTGAACTTGTAACTACTGTTTACCACATCCCACCTGTTAACCATGATGACCTACTCATATTATCCCCATTTTCCATAACATAACTTTCATGGACACTACAATCTGCTGCCATGGCTTCTTCCATATTTACATGGAATGATAAACACATTGCATTCTTTAACATGTCAAATATCAAATTCCAGAATAGAAGCAGAAAGATCAGATGAAAGTTGAAACCATCTCTACAAGTATCATTTCTCAAAACTTCTGTACTGAGCTGTTGTTTTTAGTCTGTCTTTAGAAGCTTGAGTGACAAATTTGCCAAAGAATTTATTTTTTATCGAGATGATGAAAAAGAGGAAAAATAATCACAGGCAAGGAACATGAAATCTTCTGGCAAATTATAGCATGCATACAAAAGAACAACTCCTATGTCAGAAAATGTTTTCCTGTTTCTGAAAAATCCCATTTTCTCATTTCATTTAAATTAGATAAATTTTTCATAAGAATTTGTAAACATAGAAATTAAATTTGTTATCCTGAAATCAAATTTGTTTTTGACGATGGTTTCCTTATGTGAATTTACCCTAGGCCACAATGGCTTGGAGTGTTGCTTTTCTGTGCTTCGAATATTGTGCTCAAACCAATTTTATTTATATGAAGTTGTTATTTGGAACACCTAATATTCACGAAAGGAATAATTCTATCAAATGCTCTTATCAATTCAGGTCTCAAAAATGCTTGTTGGAGGGTTGCATGTGATGGGAATCTATATATGGTGTGGTGAAAGTACCTTCAAAAACTCCACTTTGGTGCTTTGGCAGGTAAACTTGTTATTTCATGGAGGTTGGGACATTTTTAATATTTGGGGTTTAAAATCTATATTCATATTGGCTTGATTAACAGGAAAATGGTGGTTAAGGTCATGAAGTTAAATCTTTTGGAGGAACCTTTTTAGTAGTTTCCGGTTAAAAAATTTAAAATCAATCCTTAAATTAAGAGATCACTACTGTAGTGCTCAAATCTTGTTAAATCAAACATGACATTCTAATTATTGAACCAAAATTTTCTTTTATCCACAATTTGAACTCTTAAAGGTGCAAAAGAGAATGCATAGCTCCATTTATGAAGTGTTAAATGCCATTGAACTCTTCATAATTAATACCAGCTGGACCATTTCTCAATGATAGATGAATTATCTTTTCACAGTTCCAGGTAAGAGTAGCTTGGATTAGTGTTGACCATATCCCTAGGGTTTCTATTCATAAAGTGCACAATGGGAGACTTCCAGGGAACTTGATAGAGCATAATCTTTTTTGCAATAAAAATATATTTTTTCATTTACTCCAAGATCATAATGACAGAAAAATAGACTTTAACCAACTTACTAAAACTACACATGTTATTACATCAAGCTACTGTCAAACTTCAAATAAATATGGCTGTATCATTATGTTAGTTTCAGAGCACACACTGACAAGATGAGACACAAGAGAAAGAAGAGATTTGCACTTAATTCAGTGATTGCCCATTGCATAACAACCCATACTTATCAAGCTGTGGCTTGGTGGCTGGGACAGGGCTCCACCACATAAATAGCCCGAGTTCAAACATTGATGGGTGTAGATCCAGGAAGTTGTTTGGCCTCCTGGAGTTGGTTACCCTCCATCGTCAAAGGGCCTTAACACATCTGACAAGCCAAATTGGCTTAAGTGGACCTTGATAAGATACTTTATCCTTTTTTTATGATACAAATTTTGTTTTAAATTTGGTTGCTGAAAATAGGTATGGATCTTTAGCCCAAAGTTGATCTGACCAAAAATGTTTGCCTTATCAAAAGCTCTCAAAGAGGTTTTGAGTTTCTTGCTTACTGCTGGTTTTAAAATCCTACACCTATTTTTATCAAAATAAGGTGCCCATATAAAATGGGCATTACCACCACCTAGGGTTTGGTTTGTTGGTGAAGCGAGAGTGGTGATATACCCCTACTATGGTTCTTCCCCCCATGCGTGTGATGTGTTTGGCCTTGTCAAACAATGGGGCCGTCATGGCTGTTAAGTCTGGTTGGACATAGGCTTTGCCATTATAGTGTAAAATGATATCCTACCTCTTGATAGGTATTGGTGTTAATTGAAGTTAGAGATTAAAGTGTTTTGCTAAATTTAGAAGTGCACTAAATTTGGCAGTGGACCCACAAATGAAGCTAAGGCGCAATTATACTTTTACTTAATTTTGACTTAGGAAAATTTTAATTTTTCGATAGTAAAAAAGTAAATCGATCTTAGCAGTTCGACTTGAGTTGATGGGTCAGTACAAGTTTATAAAAAGGGAAGGGCGTAAACTTGGCTAATTAGATTATGCATTAGAGATTTGTGTGTTTAGCACCAGCAAAGGTGATTTTACCAAATCAATGCATTAGAGTTGAGAAGAGGGGTCGAATTGCCTCAGATTTTCTTTAGCCAGCATGCTCACTTTCCAAGGCCGAGTCAGCCTGCGCAGGAGGGCCAAATAGCATGTACGAGTCTGTACAATTTTGTATGCAGAGGCTGAGTTGGTTAGATAATAGAAAGACATAAAACAGTGTGTTGAGGGACAACGAATTGAAGGGGATTTTTTAATTTTTTTCTTCTCTTTTCTTTTCTGAAATTTTTGCTGAACAGAATAATAATAGAATACACAAGTTGACAGGTTTTCCCCAGTTGGAGTCTGGTGTATCGTTTATTGTGTGCTTGTGTCTTTGTGAATTTATTTTCCGCTGCTATTATTTGTTAGAATAGTCAAGATATTTAGTAAAAGTGTTTGGAGTTCAATTTTCCATTTCTTCATCACATAATTTTTATTAAATTAGCAGCTGGGTATTAGAAAGCATCAAAGCGGGTCTCTGATTGAAGGCAAAAAACATGTCATTTTCCTCAGGAGCAAGTGAAAGACATAGGAAGGGGAATGCAATTCACTTTAGGGTTGCGCTAGGGTTTTTGGCTGCTTGACCAAGGCATAATTTGCGTAGGGGTTTTTCAAGCAGTCTCCGTGCAAGGGTTTTTGAGGAGTTCAAACTTGCAGAATGGCATATTTGGGGTTGAGATTTGAGGACTGCCTTGAAGGGGCCTCAAATTTCTATTCGTGGAAGGAGAGGATTGGTGTAGTGTTAGAGGAGCAAGGAGTGTAGGAATTTGTGGACAGTCTGTTGATTTGTGTAGCTTGGGAGGTACTCCAAGCCCTAGGGTTCAGGGTTTGGAGGGCAAAGCGCCACAAGGGTCACTTGTGGGCTTGGAACCCAAGTATGGGGTTTTGCACCAAATCGTGTTTTGGGTATTTCCGGGAGCACATTTCTACTTGTGATGGCATGAGACAATAGAGGGTGGAAAGGAGAATCCAACGCTTCGAGAATCGTCGAATTCCGAGTTGTAGAAGGGGAGATATGAATTTTTGAAGTTATGTGATGGGTTTGCACATGTGTATGTAGGTTGGCCTAAGGTGTTTTTAGGCTCATGACAAGCTGGCAGCCCCTCATTGTGACATTTTAGAAGCCCTTGTGTATGGTATTAATACAAGGTGGAGTGGAGGACTTATAGCATCCATTCAAGCATCACAAGAGCTCATTAGTGAACTCGTTCAAGGGAGAAAAGGCAACTCTAAAAGAGCCGCAACCAAGGAGGACAGACATCGAGGAGTTCAGGGCATCATTAAAGGGGATTGAACTGCTGTTATGAGGGCCGAGTGGCTGGGCTAGAGGGCTGAGGCTGAGAGGAGCAGATCTGGGCTGTTCTGGAGGTCTTTTGGTGGTTGGAAACTCTGTTTTAGCAGGCTGCGTGGGAGCTGGGAGCTACCTGTGGCAGGCTGCAGGCCCTAACCCCACAAACAAGGGACTGTGTGGACTGTTTTGGGGTTGGTTTGATCCCTATACAATAACGTGGAGGCAGAGGGTTTTAGCAAGGGCAGACCGCAACATTTTAGGGCTGTTTTGATGGCTGGTTGAGGGTTGTTACAACACTGTTTGGTGCCCTAAGTAGTCACTGTGGTGACAAAAACAAGAACAAGTTTAGAACAACAATTAGTGTCTTGTGTTGGGTCAAGTTGTGACATTACTTCTTACTACCCCTCTCCTGTATTAACTCCAGTGCTGCTCCCAGGAACACTAGTGCTGTGCCTGTGCAGAAACGGCCGTGCCATACAGAATGAAACCAGCAACTGAGCAATAGGCTAAAAGTAGAACATGAAGAGGTCTTGAATGCCCTTGGCATGGAAGACCTTGGCCATGGCTTCATTCAGGTTGAACCAAAGAGAGGTTTTTGAGCCATGAAAGTGAGATCTCCAGCTGAGACACCATTAATACCCACCTCCTTTATGGCTTCAGCTTCTGCTATCAAAGCTTGATTAGATGCACTCACATTCTCTTCTTCGTCTGCATCCATGCTTGGGTCAAGTAGTGACATTACTTCTCCCAATTTCTGTAGATGATCTCAAATTGCAAAAATCTCCATCAGATATGGAATTATTCCTGCCTTTCTTGACATTCTCAATTTGTATAATTTTTGTCTCAGAGATATTATTTCCCCTGCAGAACCTTTCAAGAACAGCTTCACCAATTTATCATATATTTCTTTTGAGGATTCTAGATTTGATACATAGGGAATGAGAGAGTCCTATAAGGATTCTATAAGAATCCTTCGGGCTCTTGTGTCTCCCTTCATGTATTCAATATATGCTAGAATGTCTTCTTTTGAAGGTTGAATTGTAGATCCTTCAATGTAGCCCATAATTTCATTTTCAATTAGATTCAAATCTGTCCTCTTCTTCCATGCACTAAAGTTTGATGACCCAACAAATTTGTTGCTCTCTATACAATAAGTCATTTTAACAGATTTAGATAAGGTCATAGATACTTGCTTGAGTAAGAGGTGACTTTCTCCTTCCAGCAGCTTCTTAGATGAAGATGAAGTTAGGAACTCCTTCTTAGATAGAATTCTCCAATGTAGATATCTTCAATAGTGGTGATGGCAAATATCTTCAGTATAAATCTTTGATTATCTTCTTGATGAGTGAATCCTTGAGAATCTTCCTTGCAAACTGAATTGATCTTTCAATGTAGACTTTGATTCTCGCTTCTTTGAGTGTCTCTTTGTCAAGTAGCCCTTGTCTTCAGCACCTTAGCTCTGATACCACGTTGAGAAATTAGGTAGGGCTAGGATTAATTTAAATTCTCTTCTTGGTAATTATTTGTGAGCTTACTTCCTTTACTTATGTCTTATCTTCTTAGCTTATTATGTCTTTCATCAAGTCAATTACCAAAAACACAAGAGACACAAATTTAGGCTCTTCGAGCTAGGGCCAAAACCTCTCCTTCTTGGAGAGGAAAACCCACAATAAATTCTTCTTATAGAGTTTCAGATGACAAGTACCATGACCATGACACAGACCCTTGACCCTTGTATGCCTCCAAGACCTTGTCACTGCTCTTCTAGGCTCCTTCAGGTTGATCTTCCTTCCTGCACCGAGCTGCACCAGTACTAGGGAGGCTCGGTCCCATTTTCAGCTGTCCTTACTGATGTGCCTTCTGTTCTTCTTCTTCTTCAGCCTTCAGGAGATTCTTCTTTGGTCTTCCTTTTATACCAAATCCAATATCCTTCCTTATCTTAATGCGTCGTATAAGGTTCCTCTGTTTTGCTCCCAAGATACCTCCTTGCGCACTGCATTACAGACTTGATCATTGCTTAAGTGATCCTCGGATTACATTCTTCACTGCACTTGTCTCACGCTATAATTGCAGATCTATTACCAAGATGAATAGACCCTAGACCAAACATATGAGAGCCCTTTTTCTCTTCATTGTAATGTAATTCTTCTTCGATGTAATGTGACACTTTTTCAGACCCTTTATTGCATTTCTCCACAGAACAGGACGAGGAAGATTAGACCCAAAACAGTGGTAGTTCTATCCTCCTTTCCTTTGCTGTTTTTCTGCTTCTATTCCGCACTCACTGCAGTCCTTAACTCGTACCGGAATCACAGAACTTGTCCGAACTTTTTCCCTCCAAATGAACCGCAGAGCTACCTTATATATAGTGACATCCTTCCTCTGTTTTAGGCCGACCCTTCAAACTGTTTGTAGGCCAACTTGTCCACTGCTTATAGGTTGTCTAGAGGAGATATCCAACGCTGATCTTGAGCATCATATGGAGCTATATCTTAAAGCTTTATTGACAAGGTCTTGAGGCATACTTCATTGTCTTGACTCTTCATATACATGACTCTTAATTAGTACATTTATGACAAGATGACAAATCCCTAAAAGACATCAAGAAGAAGTCTTTTGGCCTATAATAAAAACCTTGCTCATGAAACCCATGAAGCAAGCATAACAAAAATGCATTTTATTATCTTTGTCTTCTTCATTACATAAATACATAATTACATAGTCAATATGAAGACTGAACCTAGTTACACTTTCCAACACACAGTGCCCTCCTGCATGGATAGAAGTGCCAGAGAGAGTGTGTATCAATGTAGGATAAATGTCGAGTGTTTGCGTACACGCTTCTCCTTGGGATCTTTTCCCTTATCAACTCATGCAAGCGCCCTTGCAGTCCTAGGCATTTGCACCCTACTCTAACAGTAGATAACATGTGCAAAATTTGATATAACAGTAGATCAGCAGACTAAAACATGATCTGTAAGAGATTGACACATGCATGATGGAGGCATGCATGCACCCTTACTCCCCCTCTCCTATATTAACTCCAGTGCTGCTCCCAGGAACACTAGTGCTGTGCCTGAGCAAAAACGGCCGTGCCATACAGAATGAAACCAGCAGCTGAGCAATAGGCTAAAAGTAGAAGATGAAGAGGTCTTGAATGCCCTTGGCATGGAAGACCTTGGCCATGGCTTCATTCAGGTTGAACCAAAGAGAGGTTTTTGAGCCATGAAAGTGAGATCTCCAGCTGAGACACCATTAATACCCACCTCCTTTTTGGTTTCAGCTTCTGCTATCAAAGCTTGATTAGATGCACTCACATTCTCTTCTTCATCGCATCCATGCTTGTCCAGTGGTTATTTTCAGTTATACATCCAACAGGAATCTTCCTAAAGGGCCTTCGAAACACCCACGAGCTCAAAAATTTTGGCTTTGGAGAGGAACTTGGGCAGAATTTGGTCTCTCATTTCTGCTCTAATTTTTTATGTGGAATAGTGCCCTCATCACTGCTCTGCAACTGTGAATGGATTTGATTCGGAGCACTATGAACAGGAGTGAATGACCATGAGTAGAGAATCTCGAGCCTCAAAAGACCTAGGGCAGATCTCCAAACAGCACCAACAGCTTCCAGTCCACTGTTAGAAAATTTCTGATGTAGCTTTCAACCTAAGAATCTACTCCTAGAACCTACAGGGAATTTCCGCATTACTGGTCTATGCAACCATTCAGATGAAATACAGCATGCATGTTTCAATCTGCAGCAGCTCCTGTCCAGTGGAAAGCCGTCCCAATTTGCATGCAAATTTTGCAAAACAGCATACAAAATAACATTGCCACACAAAAACTACCAAGTTGCAAAATTAAATCACATTGATGAACCAGGAGCATGTGCTGGCCCAAGCTTGGGCAGCATACCGTACTGAGGACTAATGGTCATGGCTCTGAAATATCTCTTTCTCTAAAATGGGAATTTTATATGGTAGTGCACATAGCATGCTACTTTTTTCGCTGCACTTGTTTCTTAGGGTTGAAATCCCTGAAATGTTTCTCCTATATGTTTTGGAATTCATTATTGAATCTTGTTAGATGAAGAATTGTTTACACCTTCCATTCTAATCCTCAAGATGTCTCTTATTTTAAACTGTGATACCAGGCTGTCAAGACAATTGCAAGAGCAGTACCGGTCTACGAAAATGGGGAAGCAGATGAGAGAATTGTTGTTCACATCTCTTACAGCCCAAGAAGGTTTTCATACCATTATCGTAATCTTATTTACATTCAGGGGCTAAACCTGACTTTTCTTACATTTCACATTTACTGTTGTTTGCCTAATATTTTTCTTGGCTACAAAGGTATTTGCTTCTAAGTGTCAGCTTGATATCATCATTCCATAACAAGTGTTAGTGAGATAAGGTTCCACAGATTGAGTGAGTATATTGAAGCCACAATATGCGGGTTACTTAATTGTGCATGTTGTGTTGTTTATTTAAAAGTTAAAACACTACATTTGGAATTGAACACCAAAATATTTTCTAAGTAAACATGAAAAGAGAATGGGCTTTTCACTTTTAAAAATCCAAATGGGTGGTAAACTGGATTACAGAAATCTTAGGGTCTCGACAAAAAGCAAAATCACTAAATTACATGAAAATATATTTGCAGATATTTGTGATTTTCAGGTATACCTGCATTTAAATATTTCTTTAATTAATGTTTCAAACCTCATTCACAAAAATGAGATTTTTTTTTTCAAACACAGAAACTTTGCAGTATTCTGGAAGTGCAAATGGATTATGGTCTTCTCAGTGAAAGGAATGGGAATCACTCATGTCTTCTTGCTTTGTGATATCTAGAAGCATATCCACGAAAAAGAATGACGTGGTTACCACAATTTTGGTTGAGTTGCTTGGAATGGTCTTGGCAGGGCTTGTGTGGGTCTCAGTCAAAAATTGAATCTCTGTTGGCTTGAGTTCTTCATAAACTGAGCTGGATGAAAACCAAAAGATTCCATTTCATTTCTAGCCTTTAGTGGAAAGTTGAAAACCCTGCTCTTGCCCTAGCAGGGACATTATTTGGTGGACATTTGTTAAAATTGGACAACTAGGTCCAAACTCCATGTTGTGATGCTCAGATGAAGACACCAATATTTTTATTGGGTTTCTCTTTCGAAGAGGTGCAAGATCGATCTAAAGATCATCTTGATCCGATGAGCAGAACATTTATTTTGAATTTATTTTTAATACTTTCAAAATATGTGCAGGTCGGCCTTAAGGTTTTACACCCCCAGCAAATGTGTCACACACCCTCAGTGATTGATATAAATAGAGTCAACGTTGGAGGACATTTCAATCATCTCATTACACACATCCTCATGATCTAGAAATGGATGCCGTAAATCTGGATGATGCCGGAAATGGATGCCGTAAATATGGATGATGCCGTAAATCTAGATGATGCCGGAAATGGATGCCGTAAATATGGATGATGTCGTAAATCTGAATGATGCCAGAAATGGATGCCGTAAATCTGGATGTGGGATTCTTTTGTTGAATTATGTTGATTTTTGATGAGCTGTCTTTAAGGGCTGTGTGTGTGACACTTCTGGTTGGCTGATCGTATTAAGACTTTGTTGGTTGAAGCATCCTGTTGATCGCTGTAACGCATCAACACACTTATATTTTTTTGGCTTGTCTTCTGTCGATCTACTGGTATGTTCTATTAGCACTTTACTTTCTTGTTTATGTGATTGCTAATTGACATTGGGGATAAAAGTAAAGTTGCATCAAGCATAGAATATCTTCAAAAATTTGCATGGTATCAGAGCTGAGGTGAAGACAAAGCCCTAGTTTGTAGCAATCACCGAAGAAGAGGATGGGTTCCTCAAACTACAATGGCTTTAATGCTGATGAAAAATTGACTGGGAAGGATGACTTCCATGCTTGGAAGATGACATTGGATCTTAATTTGGAAGACCAAGATGTGATGGACTATGTGCAGGGTAAAATCCAAGAGCCTCCATCCACTGCAACTGCTGCTGCCAAATTGAAGTACAAGAAGGGGGAAATCAAAGCAAAGCCGATGATCAGGGACTCAATTCATAAGAGTTTGGTTGCCTACATCTTTGAGCTAGGTCACTATGCTAGAGAATGCCCTTTCAAGAAGGTCAAGAAAAGGAAGGCTCCCTCCGGCGGAAATGGGCAACCTTTCAAAAGGTCAAGAAATTCCAGGTATGAGGAATCAAATGTCTTTGATGATAAAAGAAATGAATTCATTCTTGTATCTGCCCTCTCTGCTGCATCTCCACCCGACACTATGGATGTCTAGTTGATAGATAGTGGTGCCTCAAGGTACATCATTGGGTTCAAGGAAGCACTTACTGATATGGTTGAGAAGGATACAAATCTACAAATTATCCTTGGAGATAATGCCACATATCCCGTGAAAGGGACAGGGATTGTGACCCTCCACTTGTCTCAAGGTCAAGTCCTCCCCCTGCAAGATGTACTATATGTACCTAATTTGAAGAAGAACCGTGTGTCTGTTTCGGCCATGGAAGGTTTCAATGTGGCATTCATTGATGGAAGGTGCGCATGTGGAAGAAGAGTTTCAGGGAAGCTATCACGATTGGGTTTAGAGTTGGTACACTCTACCAGATTGGAGGAAGTCCACTGGGAGCGATAACATGTGATACTATCCGACAGACTGAACTATGGCACTGGAGGTTTGAACAACTTCACTACAAGGCCCTTCTCGAAGCAAGGAAGGTGGTGACGGGGATGCCTGAGTTCTCAAATAATCATGAAGGTTTATGTCAGGGTTGTGCCGAAGGAAAGCATACAAGGGGACCTTTCCCCTCAAGTGTCACAAAGAAATCTGATGTCTTGCAATTAGTACATTTTGATCTGTTTGGTATGCTGCCCGTGACATCCTTGGGAGGATGTTCTTATTATATGAGACGAATGAGTTCAAGAAGTTTTGCAGAGGAGCTAGCATCAAGAGGGAGACCACAATGTCTGTGGGCTACAGCGAAACTTTGAAGGCCTATAAAGTATATGTGCCTGGTCAAACGGAAGTGGAGATATGCCATGATGTTACCTTTGACAAAGATGCTTCCCTGAGGAAAGTATTCAATCTTCCGAGATCTGAGGAAGATCATGAAGCAAGGCCTGGAAATCAAGAAGAACTGAAGGATGAGACGATGCCCGATGCTGAAGGACCAATGGACCCGATTGATCCACCTCCTTCAATAGGGAAGAGACCATCATGGCTCAGGGACACTCTCGAGGATGCCGAGGGACATATGGCCCCAAAGGGGGACATTCGTGAAAGCAAGAAGCTAAGTAGATAACAAGGGTATCTAGCAGCCATGAGTATTATTGTATAATCTGAGCCTGGATCTTTTGAGGAAGCCGTAAAGCATCAAATCTGGAAGGAGGCTTTGCACGAAGAGTATGAGTCCATAATGAAGAATGATGTCTGGGATGTGGTTCCAAGACCGCAGGACAAAGCCGTTGTCACCTCGAAATGGCTCTACAAGATCAAGCATGGATCTGATGGAAGTGCTGAAAAATTCAAGGCAAGATTCGTTGCCCGTGGCTTCTCTCAAAAGGAAGGCATAGACTATGATAATATATTTGCACTTGTGGTCCGATATACCACCATCCGATCTATCATAGCCCTTGCTGCTACGCAAGGATGGAGTCTTCATCAGATGGATGTGAAGACCGCATTTCTGCATGGTGCGATAAAGGAAGAGGTGTATGTGGAGTAACCTCTGGGGTTCGAAGTCCAGAATCGGGACACCCATGTTTGCAGGTTGAAGAAAGACCTCTATGGGTTGAAGCAAGCACCTAGAGCTTGGTAAGAGAGGATAGATAGCTACCTGATGAAGCCAGGCTTCACTCGTAGTAATGTTGATCCGAACCTTTACTTCAAGGTTGATAGAGAAAAGCCTCTCATTCTAGTGCTGTATGTGGACGATCTCTTCCTGACAGGTGTTGACTCTCTCATTCATCAGTGCAAGAGGGAGCTCGCTTCTGAGTTTGAAATGAAGGACCTAGGACTGATGCATTACTTCCTAGGCTTTGAGGTCTGGCAGAGACTTGGCGAGATTTTCCTTTCTCGAGGAAAATATATTGTGAAGCTTGTAGAAAGATTTGGCATGGTGGACTGTAAGTCTGTGTCGACACTGATGGAGCTCAACTTTAAGAAGTTGAGTGGCAACGTTGCTGGGCACGTGCTAGCAAATCCTACTGAGTATCGTCAACTCGTAGGGGCCACGATGTTCCTAGTGAACACCCATGATACGGACGTATGAATTCCGGTGAACACTTTGTGAGAAAACATGGTTGATCATAACATTCACTAGGTTGGTGCCAAGAAACCCTTGAGATATCTCTGTGGCACAATAGACCATGGGCTAAGATACACTGTCGGGAGCATGACACTCCTTTGATATACTGATGTCGATTGGGCTACCAATGTGGTGGATCACAAGAAAACATTTGGATGCTACTTCACACGTAGATCTGCTTCAGGTAGGAAACGGAAGTCGGTAGTCTTGAGCACTGCTAAGGCCAAATACATTACATCATGTATGGCTCGTTGTGAAGTCATTTTTTTGTGAAAGCTCTTCAGTGAGTTGTTCGAGCATGTGCTATATGCCACCGTTATCCTTTGTGATAACCAGAGGGGGATTTGTTTGTCATAGAATCCTAGGTTCCATGATTGATCCAAGCATGTTGATGGATGGTACCACTTTATCTAGGATATGGTACAACGAGGTGCCGTAAGGCTCGATCATATAGGAACTGATGAGTAGGTCACGACTATTCTCACAATGCCCTTTTGGATGGTCATGTTCCTAACCTTTTGTGAGAATCTTGGAATCATGGAACGACCCTATTCTAAGGGTCCTATTAGATGATGAGCTCTTGGAGCTCTGGGGGGATTTGGGGATAGCTTCTCGGACCTATAAGAAACCACAGGGCTAGGCTTTTGGAAACTTGTTGGTGTGCTTCTACCCCACTGTTGTGATGATTGAATTGGATTACCTCTCATTATCTATGCCCCGTATGCATCCTACCCATTTGAGTTCCGAGCTCATGGGAAGTATGTCTGATTTGGCCAATGAGTGGGAAAAGCTAGAACTAGTAGCAAAGGCGATGGACGCATCGAGATTAAACATATCTAGGATGACACGTGTCCAATCACTTGATACGGGATCAAGTCATAGTGAGTTTCGGACCTCCTAAAACCGGGCGATAAACCAACTTGGGGTTGGTATGTGGTGTTTGAGTCCATGTGGGGTTAAGACTTACTCCTGCGACCCGGTCAGATAAACCAACTTCGGGTTGGTATGTGACTCTTTGAGTCCATGTGAGGTTTCGGACCTCCAACTGACTTCAGGTCAATGAGACTAACTTCGGGTTAGTATATATGACTCTCTTGAGTCCAAGTGAGGTTTTGGACCTCCTACCGACTTAGGGCCAGATAAACCAACTCCGAGTTGGTATGAGACTCTTTGTGAGTCCTATAGAGGTTTCGAACCTCTGGGCTGAATCTATCAGCCGAGAATGATGTCTTTGTGACTAACCCACTTCTGTTCTGAAATAAAGAGGCCAGCAAAACAAGTTACAGCGGGATGACGCACGATGTTTGATTGCACAGGTGGATGGAGTTCTCCCTAGTTGAGAGGGAGTGTTAAAATTGGACAAATATGTCCAAATTCCATGTTGTGATGCTCAGATGAAGACACCAATATTTTTATTGGGTTCCTCTTTCGAAGAGGTGCAAGATCGATCTAAAGATCATCTTGATCCGATGAGCATAACATTTATTTTGAATTTATTTTTAATACTTTCAAAATATCTGCAGGTCGGCCTTAAGGTTTTACACTCTCAACAAATGTGTCACACACCCTCAATGATTGATATAAATAGAGTCAACGTTGGAGGACATTTCAATCATCTCATCACACACATCCTCATGATCTAGAAATGGATGTCGTAAATGGATGCCATAAATATGGATGATGCCGTAAATCTGTATGATGCCGGAAATGGATGCCATAAATCTGGATGTCGTAAATATGGATGATGTCGTAAATCTGGATGATGCCGAAAATGGATGCCGTAAATATGGATGATGTCGTAAATATGGATGATGCCAGAAATGGATGCCATAAATCTGGATGCCATAAATATGGATGATGCTGTAAATCCAGATGATGCTGAAAATCTAGATGTGGGATTCTTTTTTTGAATTATGTTGATTTTTGATGAGATGTCTATAAGGGTTGTGTGTATGACACTTCTGGTTGGCTAACCGTATTGAGACTTTGCTGGTTGAAGCATCCTGTTGACTGCCGTAACGCACCAACACACTTATATTTTTCTGGCTTGTCTTTTGTCGATCTACTGGTATGTTCTATCAACACTTTACTTTCTTGTTTATGTGATTGTTGACTGACATTGGGGATAAAAGTAAAGTTGCATCAAGCATAGAACATCTTCAAAAATTTACAGGTGATCTCCCGCAATGTCCTCAAGGCCCCATGATACATGTGCCCCATCCTGCGATGCCAAATCTCGCACAACTATGAACTTCTATATCTGTTTTCGGTACTATTACTCAATGCCATCAGGGGCTGGAATGAAAACTTGTACACCTTGGCATGGCGTACACCAATCACTCTAGCTACAAAAACTAGAGTGCCCCTAGGATATATAAGCACCTACCCTCTCCTGAACAACACCTCATACCCTCTATCCTCCAACGTTGAGACGAATATCAGGTTCATTCCAAGCACATATAGAACATCTGACACTTTCAAGGGAGGTTTGGGTTCCCCATCAAATGTCAATGTCTCCACACCCACTGCTCTAACAATGTTGTCATCTCCGAGTACTACCTCAATATCAATGCCACTCTCTGAAAGCTCTGAGAAGTACTCCCGAACTCTTGTCATATGACGAGAAGCCCCACTGTCAACATACCAAATACCAGAAGATGCTCTGCTAGTGGAAGGAAGTGCTCACTCCCTCTGAACCTGTGTGGCAGGTGATCCTGCACCCCGCACTAGTGGACTCACAAGCTTTGAACCCAAACTCCCAATCAAAGCTCTTCGAGAAGTCCTCTATCTATGCAGAAGTTGCCATGGTCTTGTCCTTTCCCTTCTTGTTCTTCTTCTCCGAACACACAACTGCATAGTGTCCCAA
This sequence comes from Pinus albicaulis, assembly GCA_034641835.2. NCBI lineage: Eukaryota > Viridiplantae > Streptophyta > Pinopsida > Pinales > Pinaceae > Pinus > Pinus albicaulis. The sequence goes on from JAXQQM020060676.1 coordinate 23,519, forward strand.
CTTCTGACAATTCCAACATTTGACTTTGGAATAGTCCTTCTCCTTGTTCACCTACTTACCTTTACCTTTGCCTTTGTCCCCACCTCCACTTGTGGAAGTTTGCTTCTTTCCTTTGCCCTTATTGCCCCTTGCTAACAATGCTACATTGTCATCCTCCTCCACCTGTTTGGCTGCCCCAAGATGGTTCTTTCTGATCTCATTCTGAATGCAATCATCCCACAACCTCTCCCAACTGGGAAGGTTTTCCCGTGCAACAACAATCCCATCCACAAAACTCTCCCAAGTCTTGGGAAGACCATTCAATGTAATCTGCACCAAATCAATGGGTGGAATGGTCTCTCCAACAGCTGCCAACTCATTTCTCACCGAAGTGATCTTTGTGAGGTATGTTGTAGAACTATCAGTCTTAGCCATTTTAATGGCCTTCAGCTTCTCCCTTAGGACCATTTTTCTGTTTTCATTGGTGCTCTGGTAAAGATTGGTCAAGGTTGTCCACATCTCATGTACATATGTCTTTCCTCTCACATGAGGAATGACATGGTCTTTAACACCATCCAGAATCGTCTTTTTCTCTTAGCATTCTTCTTGTTAAACTCTGCCAACTGTACAGGGGCAGCAGACACTGCTACTGGGTGTTGTGTGGTGTGAACCATTATGCCTAGACTTCTGCCTCCTCGAAGATGCTATGGATTCTCTCCCTCCATGCACTATAGTTTCTCTGCCCATCCAACCTATCCTCAACCCTCAAGCCCAAATACATGCTTGTTGTCCTAACACACTGAAAATTTCAAAAATTGTGGTAAAGGTTCAACTTTTTGTGTAAAAAATCAGCTTGTTGTCCCAAACTGCACTTTTCAGCCACCCAAGCTCTGATATCATGTAGAAATTTTGACCCCACTCCGGTTTTCAGTTTCACCTTATCACTCCCATATAGTTAAATGCTCATTCCCATAATCATACAATTCAAAATTTTGGAAATGAAATAAATTTCTGAAAACACAAATTTGGGAATTTCACAAGTGCTGGAATGCAGAAATAAAAACACAAAAATATAACAGCCGCACACATAAAAATAACACTGAGATTTTTGGTCAATGTAACCCTGGAAAAACCCCCTACAACTCTTGGGGAAAACCAGTTTGAGAGCTCTTCTTATTTCTGAAAAATGCCTTTACAGTGAAACAGAAATACACAGAAAATTTCAGCAACCTCAAAAACAGACTTATTTGGTTTTCCGTGCTTGACTCTGCCTCAGAAAATGTGCCAATCAGCAAAACAGTCAAAACAGAAAAATTACAAAAAGAGATATGAACATTAAATGTTGTACGGTCTCCTCGATTTATGTGCCCATAAATTCTATACTGTTGTACGGAGTGTACGGGAAGTACAGTTGTCTTTTCACCCTTGAAATTTGTGCCCACTTAGTCTCAGAATGTGTGCTGCCCACTATTATTTCTTCCCCTCAAAATCTGCGTTGTACGAACCTCGATTTCTGTGCCCACTTTTTCTATACAAAATTTGCCTCGAAATTTGTGCCAATAAATGTTGTCTTCTCTTCTTGATTTTTGTTCCAAGCTGCCTCAAAAATCGTGCCTCTATCCAGCTGTACAGACTGTTGAAATAAATGCCTTGGGATTCGCACCAAGGTTCTGCTCTTCTTCTTCTTCTCCCTGCTCAGAAATTCTCCTTGCTCTCTCCTCTCTCTCTCTCAATCTGCTCATGAAAGAATGAATGACCTTTTCTCTTTTTTTCTCCTTTAACCTAACCTTGGGGAATCCCTAAATCCAATGGCTGAGATAGCTTTAGATCAAGGGCTGAGAATAAATGTGCATTTAATTCTCACTTTCTAATTTTTAATTCACCCCACTTAAATAAAGACCCACTTGGCCTTTTATTTCCATAGTCACTTTTTCACTTTCTAATTTTTCATTGACTTTAATAAAGTCACTTTAAAATTATATTGTAGTTTTACCACTTATAAAGTCACTTTAAAATTAGATTTGACTTTACCACTTATAAAGTCACTTTAGGAGAGAAGTACAAAATACATTTGGACACTTTTCCCTAGGCCAAAGATCAAAGCCTTGGGGAACTACTTGTCCTCTGGTTCCCAAATGTTAACGTTCTTCTCCTTCTTCGTATTTCTCCAACTTCTATGTTGAGGAGATTAAACTTGCTTGAGTGAGTGTCCAAATGAGGTAGAGTTCCTTCTTATTTATAGGCTTGTGAGGGATACAAATTGCTTTCTTTAGGCTGACTTGATCTTTGTGCCATGACGAGGTATTGGAGGGTCTTTTGACTCTATTTTTACTCATAAATTTTCTTTACAATATGTAACGCAACACAACGCAAATTGCAGCTATAGCATTGTTTTTAGGGCTTTTCTGGTAGCGTTGACTTTGGGTCAACTCTCACTGTTTGACTGCGTTTTGAGACAGAAAATCCGATCTAGGAAGGCTGCAGCTGAACGCACATAAATCAAGGTCAAACGTTGACTTTGACCGCAGCGTTGACTGTTGTTTTGATTATTTTGACCACATAGTTTGACTTCTGTGTTGACTAGTTTTTGGGGATTGTTTTGGGCTGAGTGTGACTTTGACTGGAGGCCGAATTTGACCAAGTTTGACTGAGCTTGATTGGAGGTTGAAGGGTTGGTTTGACCAGCAAAGACTTTGTTGGCTAGGGCATCCTGTTGACTATTGTAAAAGATATTTTATCTCTCTCTGATGAATAAGAAGAATTACAAAGAATATTTGTGTCTCGTCTTGGCTTGTCTTCTGTCGATTTATTTTATGTTCTATCAACATTTACTTTCAATTGTTATCATATGTGATTGCAAATCTGAAATTGAATTGGGCTAATAAGAAAGATTGAAGTAAACTACTCTAAGGATAGAACATACCATGGTTAACTTAAATTAACAAGATGTCCGTAAGAAAAAGTTTATATGATAAGCATGATGAGAAGGATGGAAGCCATGAAATATTCTCCAATATCTTAAGAAGAAGTTGATCTCCCTAGGTTAAGAGGGAGCCTGGATAGAAGAAAACTCCCTAGTTGAGAGGGAGGGCATAACATAGTTCTGGTTGGAGAATTCACTTTGAAAGATATGTTGTCGCATGAGTAGGAAAGGAAAATGAATGAATAAGGAATCTTCTGACAAAGATTCGGTTGATAGTCCTATTGTGATAAGTTGAAAAGCAACATCAAGTTGTCTAAACGACCCCGGAGGTTTGTATTGTAAGTATGTACATTTGAAAGTGTATTACTGATTGGGAGTTGTGTTTGTACAGGTAAATATCTCGAAGTTTTGATAGTATATTGGTTACCGATCAGTTTAATCACGAGAGATTTGTTGCTAAGGCTTTGTGAGTGAAGCATTGCCTGGGAGGACATTCGTCGGCACTTTGTGTTGATGTCTAGTAGCAAAAGGTGGCGTTGGTCATTGAGCTCTGACACGCACTTGGATCCTTGGGTTGATGGTTAGTAAGTAAGCCTGATGGTTCCTAGAGAGGCTGAAAGATTTAGTCCATCTTAGTCCCACTCGAATAGATTGCCCTGATCATGAATCTAGTCCATGGCATTGCAGTGCCTAAACTTCTTTGTAGATGATGTGTTTTGAGATCTTCCATGTACCTCTTTGATTATATGTAAATATGAATATCTCCTTAATTAAGAGGGAGTGTTGAAGAATGTAACTAGGTTTGGTCTTCATTGTACTTGAGTCAAAATGTAATATATTTTGTTAAAAGAAAGCAAAACAAATTTTATTATTATTGACTTGTTAAAGCATGGGTTTCATGCTTCGGTCGATCATTGGTCAAGCCTCCATTGTAGGTTTTAGGATTTTTGCATTCAAGTGAAAAGTCAATTATTGTTTGGTCAAAGACTCAAGTCAGCCCCTTCACCAAAGTCTTCAAGTTGGCCTCAAATAAGTCTACATCAATTCGGCTTCCCTCAAAGAGCACATGTCAGCCTAATACAAGAACACATCTCTTCAAGAAGTCATGTCAGCGTATTTCAAAAAGAAACCACTATAAATACAAGTATAAGCACTTCGCATTAACAACAAAAGAACAAATTCGGATCATCTCTGAAATAAGTTCGGATTCTCAAGTATACTCTCGGTGCAATCACAGTGAGAAAATTTCGGATCAGTTCTCAGAGTGATGAATGCGGATTAAGGTTTAGTGTTATTACAGTCATGTGTTATCACAGTTAGATGCTATTGAAGTTAGGTGTTATCACAGACGTTCATTGCTATTAAAGTTTCAGTGTTCCAGTGCTACCATAATACCACAGTCTCAGTGCAATCACTCTCTCGGCGTTATCACAGTCTCGATACAAACACAGTCCCGGTATATCACAGTGATGCAAAATCTCAGTAAGGAGCTCAGTTGTCACAAACTTCAGTATGTATTAGTGAAGTTCGGATCACAAGTTGTCATATTAATGGTGTATGAGGTTGTCACATTGATAGTATATGGAGATGGTTATTTTGTCATTGTTGCAAGGAAGTAGTTGAAGAATAAGCTACTGCTCAACTGAAGAAGAATAGGTTGACTAGATGGAGGAAGTCTCTAGTATAGGTTGTGAAGGTCTTGGTCGTCTCATCTTTTGAATCTACTAAAGAAAGAATTTTGACCGAGTTTTCCCCTAGAGTGGTGTTTTGCCCTGGTTGCGTGCCTACATCTTGTGTCCTCTTCTATTTGTTGCTTGGCATTAATCTTGATGATAAGAAAAGATAATTTGAAAGAACAAATAATAATAAGAAAAACATCACAAGACAATGTCATAATAAGAGAAATCATTTAACTACCACACTCTAGATTTCTCAACACCAACAACCCTACACACTTACTCATTCATGATGATATGTCAGTCTCCTCTGTCATTTTCACCAGTCATACACTCTAACTATCCAACATTCCTCTTGGATGAAAGTGGGCTAACACTCAACAGGTACTTTGATCATTTTACAATCGAGTGCTTCTACTTAATGTTTTGGGCATTTAGTATGGATAAAGGGGTGAGTTGGATGATTGACCAAACTTGATTGTAAACTTGTTTTCTCACCTTACTTGGGGGGTCAATCTTTAGCCCTAGTCCAGTGGAACCTCCCCTAAGGCCTTAGGGTCATAGGAGGTTCACTACTTAGGAAACTTGGATTGAAGTAGTGTGTCCATTCTCCTTTTTCATACTTAACATTTTCCATGTCACATCATTTTCCTTGATATCATCTCCATCATTCCAGTTAACTGTCATTGGGTCATTGGGATTTGGCACTCACATAACCACATCCTTGGGTCGGGCTGAAAAATATTGTGCTAGAGGTTGATGCGGCTAAAAGAATGAAAAAGCATAAGATGGCCACAAAGAAAGGAAAAGAAAAGTCAAAATTAAAAAGATGGTAGAGACATAAGTTAGCGCACGGGAAAAATCCTAGCATGAGCTCTACCCTCTTCATTAGCCACCACCCGGTTCCTGAGAACTTGAAACCCTTGCATGTCCCAACCCTGATGAGAGAGAAATCGTCTCATCTTAAGGGGTAAAACAAATGCTACATCAAAAAGAGCAAGCTTTGATCCTTAAGCTATGCACCAATTAAAAAATCATTATTTAAAAAAAGTAAAAGGCGCACCAGAGCAGTGGAAAAAGTAGGCCAAGAAGGGTAACTCGTGCCTACACGATTTCTCCCTCCATTACATCTAAACACTTGGGATGTCTACTCTCATTAGCTAATCCCCAATCAATGGAACTTAGCCATGAATTCCTTCCCCTTCATTGCCACCTACTTTCAATAACACCTATGGATTGAATTATTGACCTTGGAAATGCCACCTCCCATTGGGGGCAGGGAGCACGTAATAAGGTTGACTACTTGGCCATCCCTTCAAAGGTAGGGAACAATTTTACGGGATTTTATCTCGTTAGATATTTTAAGGTGATTCCATTTTGAGTATCAATATTCCCTTAACACTTCAATATGGTCCACTTAGATTCATTTATGAACTTATTCTCTAATAACTGGTTGCTTTCACTTAAGTTTGACATGGTTTTGCTAGGTGGTCTAGAGCAACTACGGCCTTCGGAGAACCCTCCTCCACATGATGCCCATGCCACATTACACTTCCAAAGAGCATGATAACTTAGTAGATGTAGCGTTTCCCCTTTATAGCAGTGTTGGGCACTTTGATGACCTAAGCAATTGATGGATAACCCAAAGAACCACCAGATGCCAAAATATTGAGCTTCTCTTGCTTGGCATGGGGGATTCTTGATAATGTACCAATCAACCCAACATGCCCCCAAGTTGGCTTCGACACTAGTTGATGGGCATGCCATAATCCAAAGCCTAAAGGAGGATGGTCATCCCTAGGATGACTGAGGAGGGCTTGTTGCACCTAATGGAGCCCCAACATTGGAGAGAGAGAGCACCACATTATCTACTTGGCACCATGGAGAAGACACAGGGGCACCCATAGCTAAATTTTGGACACATGGAGATGCTTTGAGGCTTGATTTGAGGATTTTTCCTCAAATGGAGGATGATCATGATGCTTAGAGACCTTTGTACCCCTTCCATTGCATTGATGGAGCATTAATAGCCCGACATGACATCATCCCTTTTTGGGGCTTACGACTCACACTTGTGGGCTTCTTCTGGCATATTTTACTGTTGACCTAGTGGATTGGCTTATAACCCAATTTCTCTTTATGTCTACTCAAAAATCAAACTTTTGTAGGGTTTTATGTCATTAATTAGAGGTGATAGACCTCATATAAGTAGAGGATAACCTCTACCACTTGTTCATCATCAGCTTTGTGGAATTCAGTCTCTCTTGAAGAGACTCGACTTGCTCTTTGTATTTCGCTACTTGTGGGGATGTGATCTTATGTGGATTTTGGCTATTGGAGACTAGCATTTTCTTGTGGATATGCCATTTTAAGATTGAGAGAAGGCATGTTCTTAGATAGATTATGAATACTTTTGTGGAATATCTTTTATGGTTACGCATGTAATAGAATATCGCTAGGGTTTCTATTTTCCTTTTCTAAATGCACATGTTTACATGAAATTCTTGGTAATTATTGTATGCTAAATCTTGTATTCGTAAACTCCCTAGAAAACCCCCTAGAGGACCTTTTTCTAGTGAATTTTTCCCCTCATAAGTTGTAGTTAGGATTAGAAAGTGAAAACTAGGATTTTCCCCTTACTTCCTTCAAAGATTTGATATTACCATGGTTAAAGTTCCTAAGACTCCATCATCCAAGTGGGGAAAAGGCACTAGCAATCCTCTTGATGATCAAAAACTCTAAAATTTTATCTTTTCCCTCTCTTTCTCTACTTTTGGCCCTTCAAGGCAATCCGATAGGGCTAGGGCTTAGGACAAATTCAACTAGGGTTTGAATTATTGGAACATTGGAGTTGATCTGGTATTTTCCCACCTTGTTTGACCTCAAAAACTCAAAATCTAGCATATTGCATGTTTAAAAGTGCCTCATTAGGGTTGACATCATCAACCCTAGGCAATTTAGGGCGTTACAAAAAATATAACTCTATATAAGGCTTCAACTTACGGCTATTTGAAGGTTTACCACTCCATAGGATGATCATATCTTATAAAGCATGTTAGATGTCCTTAAAACCCAACAACTGATTGGTAATTTTCTAAGTTTGTAACCAAAAATAAAATTCAAATTGTTATTCTGAACTTAAATCACAAAAACACTGACTTTCTAACCATGGCATGCATAGTGAAAATGTTAAATTTGGACAACTAGGTCCAAACTCCGAGTTGTGCTGCTCAGATGATGATCCCAATATTTTTATTAGATTCCTCTTTCGGAGAGTCGTAAGATTGATCTAAAGATCATCTCAATCGGATGAGCAGAACATGTACTTTGAATTTATTCCACTTATGTGCTAGGTCGGTCTGGAATATAATATAGACTTAAATGTCTTAAAGAGCGTGTCACACGCCCCCAAAGATGCCTATATAATGGAGAGACTTGGAGTTCATTATACACATTGTGTGGAGGATTTTCTTCTCTCTTGATGGCAATGGAGTTGCGTTCTTGGTGCTGCGTATTTGTGAAGTATTCTTTGTCTGGGTTGTACTGGGGTTATGTGTGACACGCTTGGCTGAATGACCTATTGAAGACTTTGTTGGTAGAAGCATCCTGTTGATCGTCGTAATGCCACCATTCATTATCTCTGTTTTGGCTTGTCTTCCATCAATCTATTGGTATGTTCTATCTACTTCAGGATTTTGTGCTCTAATCTGAAACGACTTATGTCAAGAATCTAGGGCAGTGTAAAAAGAGTTGTTCATATCTACCTCTGGAATGACGCTGGACTGAGGCTAAAAGAAGAGTTTGGGGAAGGATTGTCTTGACGGTTTGGTGCAGATATCTTGAAGGAACAGGGACGAGACATCTGAGGTAAGTATGGGCCATTCGGTGCTAGTTTCGACTATTATTCACCTTTTGGCCTGGGCCGCAGAGCTTGCTATAACTACAACAAGGTTGGGGTATCTAGTTCAAGGGCCGAGAGGCCTGGTGTTGGGTCTTCTCTGTAAACAACATGCACAAGGAGTACACCACTGCCAAGACAGAGAATGTTACCTTTGAATCAGTATTCTTTGTGGAGTAGCTCGGTGAACTATAAAATGGCCTAGGAAAGTATTCAGGGTAACTTGATCTTATATTTTGATTCCTGTTGATTCAAAGAAAGGCCGCAGCCTTTTTGAAGACTGATGCTACAGATCTAACCCTATAGGTGATGAAACCCTCGGACATTAGAAGGATTTCTAAGCAAAAAGTTTAAGGCTGGAATAATTAGCCCTAACCAGGCCGAAATCAACAACAGAGGAGCAGACCAAACAGCGAGCAGAGCTTCAGTTGATTCAGAAAAATTGGCATGGCCAGTTAATTCGGCATGCTCTTGGGCTTCATGTACGCTTCTTAGCTGATGCCCGCAGTCCCCTCTCATTAGCGAAAGACTCGCCATGACCACCGACTCTTCAAGGTGTCCACATATTTCAATCTTAGAACTTATTCCTTTGTTGTTGCTTTATTTCAGAGAATCAAAAGCTTCTGGTTTTTATTTAGGCACCCTACCCTTTTGCATTTTTTTTCTTATTCCATATTTTGACACTCCGTTGAGTCATACTATTCTGAACCGTAAATATTTTTTTTTAATTGAGGGTAATAAATGATTCCATGCCTGTAATATTTGAGGGCCGAAGAATCTGATAGAATCCGGACGTTGGTCCGAGCACACAATAGCGTGTGATGCCCCGCAGGTGGGCGTCAGCTCATAAGCGGCCCCTCCAGTCGAATCAGAAAAGCCTGCATCTACTATTGCTCGTATTAAACCATCAAAGGCATCGCTTTAATTGTGGGCATCACATTCGGTTTACATTGGCATCGCTTCACGACGAGCGAGAACCAAGATTTTTGATTCCTCAACGCAAATGTGTTCCATGCAGCAGTTCGGCGAGTGTCGTATGATATCGCATGGCATCACGTTTTGTTTTGACACTCGCTCTGTAGCACGATGAATTTTGTTATGGCTCTCGCACATATCTAAGCATCTCATAGCATCGTATGGCATCACATGGCATACCTTCAGCATCTTATGGCATCACATGGTATTACAGTGGATCTAAATCCCTGTGGCTTACTCTTTGAATATTTGTATGTACATATATACAGTGGCCTCATGTCTTAAATATAAAACTGAGTTATGTTATATATGAGATATTGTTGCACAATGGAACAGCTAGAGTGGCACCGTTTAGCACAGGTCTATATTGTGGCTCTCTAATTTATCTGGCATATTTTATGGTTTGTATTCTTGTGACCCTGTTGTCGCACAGATTGTTCAGGGCACCGCGACAACGGTTCAGATTGGGGGCTGTCACCTCTATCCCCAACCTCTCTCTTTAAGCTGTCTCCTTGCAGGCTAAGGGAGGTAGACCCTATTAGAAATGAAGGATAAAACCAGGAGACACAGCTAGAACACCAAATACAGGATAAAATTAACAGGATTTCACAGATCTAGATTAGATTTCACGCTTATGATCAGTGCCTTATGGAGTCATACAAAATCCCAATATGCAATTATAAACCAGTAAATGATGACTAACTGCTGCTTGTCAAAACACGATTGATCACAATGATATCCAATTAAAAACACCACAACCATGAATAGCAATATTATGAGAATGCCAGATACTTGAAAAATTTCCGCAAATAAAAATATTCCAATTATAACGCAGCTCGAAAATCAAAATGATCCACAGTCAAACTTAGATAAAAATTTTAAGGCTCAGTTGACCATCATAGAAAATTCGAAATTTTTTTTTAATTTTATTTTGTATTTTCTAAATTTTTTAGGATTTTAAAATTTTTATATTTTTTATTATTTTTTGAATTAAAAAATCTAAATCTAAGTTAAAACTAAATTAAGAATAAATTAAAATTTAAAATCTAAAACTAAAGTTAAAATTACAACTAAAACAAGTTAAAAATCTAAATCTAAATAAAAAGTTAAAAATTAGAATCTAATTTAAATAAAACCTAAGCTCTAAAAATTACGTTAACACTAAAACTCTAAATCGAAAATCACCAAATCTAAACTAAAACTACGATACAGTTAACAATTTAAAACTAATAAAAAAGAAATGAAATTTAAATCTCCGAATTAAAACTTCTACCCACTAAAAAAATTCAAAAGACATCGACTAAATATAAAACATACCTGCCCTAACAATTAAAACTCAAAAACAAATCTAGTACCTACGTTACCCACTAAATCGAAACAAAACGTATTAAAGTTTTTTTTTTTTATGGCTCGAGTCTTTCACGCGTATTCTTTGTTTGTGTATAGCCGCAGGTCGATCGATTGGAACACGACAGCGGACAGATGGGAGCGGATCGAAGATTTTAACGTGTTCCTTTTTTATTTTTATTTGTCTTTTGTCTGCAGGTGATGGATGGCAAACGTGAAGGCTTTGAAGGTAACGCAGACAGTGTGGAGTGAGTTCGATAGGCAATGCAGGTGCTAGACGGTGGAGTAAGGGACAGAGCAGTGAGGAAGTATGGACGAGTTCAAGACTGCAGACGGTGAGACAGCAGAAAAGATAAGGATGGATGTCAGGGAAGAAAATGAGGTCGACAGCAGGGTTTCAGAAATGAAATGAAGGCACAGATCGATGGTAATAAAGATGAACTTGCAGAGATGGACGGTTTAAGGAAGGGAGAAGGCTGCAGAGAGACGCCAGATAAAAGCTAAGATAGAGGCAGCGTTGATTAGAATGAGGAGAACCCAGTACGCACAAACACATTAACCTCAGATCTTAAAATTGTTCCAAAATTTAGATTTTCAATGCTTCTTGAAACCAATAATGCCCAGATTTGCCCACAGTGGGGATTTGAGGCCAGATCTGGCCTTTGGAGGCTAGATCTGCCTTAGATCCTAAAAAATTTCTGATTCAAACCCTTAACCTGCAAAAGACAGCCAGATCTGAAAATATACACACCATGAAACAATTAAAACCCTCACAATCCTAAAAAAATTACAAATTTACAACTAATTTACAATTTAAAACCCTCATGGTCAGATCTGAATCCGTTTAGCACAATTTTCAGAGATTTAAAATTTTTAGTGAGAGGCACAAGCCTTCGAAACCCTGCAAAATCACAAATATCGTAAGAGAGACCCGGAATTTAACAAATAAAGAGCTTATCAGATTTATGCTTATTGAGAGTCGGTTGGTCCAACCGAAGACTTCCCCAGACGCCCAATCTTAAAAATTAATTCCCTACACACTTAGATCCAGATCTTAGATCGATAGAGATTTAAGAAAACAACATGAGACCTTTGCAGAAAAATCAGAATGTTATTTTATAAACCCAGAAAACTGCATAAGATACCTATATGCGGATTAATCCATGAAGGCCATCAACCATAAAATGCAAGAAACCAAGTAGCAGAGTTTAGAGACAATTCACCACATAGATCTGAGAAGGAACATCCAGATTTGTAACCCCAAAGTCTTTAGCTTTATTCCTCAAAAAGTTTACAAGAGCTTCTAAGAGCAAGTGCACGATTCTGAGATCGGATGACTCAATACTGACAAAGACCTCTAAATTTATAGGACAAGATCTCTAACGGCTAGTTTGGATGATTCTCGTCAAAATAATCTCAACCGTCCAAAAGATTTAATTATCTTTTAATCCGAAACGTTGAAATTAAAATTTTGGGGAAAAAACGAATTTATCATTTAATTCAATTTTAATTAACTCAAAAATATTATTTTTGAGTTAATTACCCCAAAATTTTGACCTTGAATTAACCATCAGGGCCCAAGGGTCCAATATTTCTTAGAATTCTCAATATTCCCTTGGCTTGGGGCTGTCAAAATCATTTTCCAAGGACCAACAAATTTTGCCTTTAAAGATTTAATCCTAATTTAGGACCCTAAATTAATTAAATTTATGGTTTAGGATTTTATTAATTAATTGACCAGAAAATTTAATTAATTGACTAAGAGGGGATTATAATTATTTTTCCAACCCTCTTTTACATGAGATAACACATTTACATACATAAAGGGGGAAAACCCATTCGTATAGACCCTCAAATAAATACCCAGTTCTGTGACTCAAAATATGATCTAGTAGACCAAGTAGCTCAAACTACTTTTACAAGGACTCGATGGAACACTAGGACTCACTTAGTATGCTGATGATAAAATCCACCCTAGCTTTGGGGTGAGGCTGGAGGGAAAAACTCTGCCGATCACTTTCGTGAATCAGTGAGACAAAAAACCTCCTAGGATAGAGATCATCAACAACATGCTAGGCTTACCTAGGTTGTTACATACATTGACGGTCTTACTTAGATCATTTACATCATAACAATGCAGAATGGGTTTACATCATTTATAACAATGTCAACTGTCGATGAAATCTGGATGATGGAATCTGAATGGCGCAACCACGTCGAACATGACGAATCCCATTTGAAAAAATGGGAGTGTACTGCTATGGGGTAGTTGACAAAGTGCGGTCAACATCTGGCTCTACTTGGGGACACGTTGCTTCATTAAAGGAATGTGAGAATCCAGAATCTGCATCCAAGCAACACACAAGATTACATAAGTAGCGTCCATCCAAATATCATCATATAACATTAAGCTCATGAAAAATAGAAGCTCTTCTTTTATTTATTATTCTATTTAGCATGAAAAGTAAATCTACTCTAACTGCAAAAATGAAATGCTGAAATAACAAGGAGTAGGGTTAGAAATATGATACAGAGGATGCCCTGTGGCATCAGATGTGCTCAATGTAATGTATGCTGAGCATTTGCCTGCTTTCAGACAAGTCTGTAGGCTGCTTTTCAGATGTGCCATGGCCGATCTTGCATAATGTAGGACTCTGTCTTATCTGAATGCCAAGCTGCTCTCGACCATCAGACGAATCAAACCACTTACTTCTTCTTTTCTTCTTTCTTTTCTTTTGAGTGGGTTGTGATGTCAGCAATGAGATCACTATATATTCCTTGTCCTCATCTTGAAAATCCTTGTACAAGACCTTTGATGAACCTGGAGCGCAACCAATCTTATTCTGGATATACTTTGTTAAAGGTGACACATAAGCTTGGTCTTTTTCAACATCCTTTGTAGCCATAGTTAACTCTTCCTTAATGGGAAAAGTGACCTCCATGTGATGAGATGGAAACTGCTTCAGCAAACTGGGAGGCCCATCATCTGTTGACAAATCTGACCTGGGTTGGAAATCTAACTTCTTCTGTATGGAACTCATCTCCCTGACATGCATTTCTTCAATGGTTGACAAATTGTGTTGAAGAGACATCTGATTAGAATGAGTAACTTCCATCATTTTTAACCTGTTTTCCATGACATTTATTTCCTGTACATGACTCTCTTCTAAGGTATTTATTCGATTCTGAAGATTGATCTGGTTAGCTTCCATGTTTTGAATCATTTTATCATTATCCGCTTTCATGGCCATGAAGAAATTTTGCATACAGTTCATCTCTCTCATGATTTGTTTTCATGATCGTCATTTCCTTGATATGTTTTTCTTCTAAGGCCAATAACTTACACTGCATAGAACCAATTTCCCTGGCGTGATCCGCTATGATTTTTTCTTGATTAAGTTCCATATTCTTAATGATTTGAGCCTGGTTGGCCTCCATATTCTTGATTACCTGAGCTTGATTTCGCTGTATGTCCTTAACCATCTGAATCAATTCACTAACCAGATTCTTATCGTTGTCAACACTGGTTTGACAATTTGTTTTTGTTTCACCACTATCATGGGTTTGTGCTGTCATGGTAAAAGTGGATTGGTCCTGAGAATTGTCTGGAAAACTCCTGCTGATAGCTGAATCTTCTACAAAATCAATTTCATTATTTTGCATAATATTGGAAACACAAGGCAGATCATTTTGTTTTATATATTTATCTGTAAAAGCATTGATGATGTCTTGTAAACAATACTCTCCAGGACAATTTCGAAACCAATCGATAGCATCACCTTTTAAAGAATAGCCAAAGACACGTATCTTGACATCTTCATGATTATATTGTGAAGGACGACAATATTTATGTATAAAAAGTTTGACCATCCTTAGATGTATAAAAGCAGTGCCTGGATCACCACCTGAGAAAAAAGACAATTTTGAAGTGGCCTCTTCCGGCATGCCATGAAAGATGTCATCCATGATGAGCTGCTTAAGAAATAGATCCGTGTTCAAGGATAATCAAAAGGTCCTCAAGAAGAACTCTTGTAAGAAATGAAAGAAATGGAGTCGCCACTTGAACATGAAACTAATTCTAAAATAGGAGAAATAATTGAGAGATAGCAGACGGATATCAAGGGGGAATTCTTGTCTAGGAATAAAAAGATGAATAAGTGGAGTCGCCACCCAAACAAGAAACCAACCGAAATGTCCAGGTGCTAAAGATGCGATGATGAAATGATTAGTGATATGACGAAAGATAAGACGATGAAAATATGAAGAGATGAAAAGTCGCCAGAAAAAGTGATCCCTTGTGGCAGGCAAATGAATGGCGAAAGAAGATCAGAAGATTATAAAATGTCGTCAAGACCAAGGACAGAAAAACTCTATCCCCGGCAACGGCGCCAAAAAATGTTGTCGCACAGATTGTTCAAGGCACCGCGACAACGGTTCAGATTGGGGGCTGTCACCTCTATCCCCAACCTCTCTCTTTAAGCTGTCTCCTTGCAGGCTAAGGGAGGTAGACCCTATTAGAAATGAAGGATAAAACCAGGAGACACAGCTAGAACACCAAATACAGGATAAAATTAACAAGATTTCACAGATCTAGATTAGATTTCACGCTTATGATCAGTGCCTTATGGAGTCATACAAAATCCCATTATGCAATTATAAACCAATAAATGATGACTAACTGCTGCTTGTCAAAACACGATTGATCACAATGATATCCAATTAAAAACACCACAACCATGAATAGCAATATTATGAGAATGCCAGATACTTGAAAAATTTCCGCAAATAAAAATATTCCAATTATAACGGAGCTCGAAAATCAAAATGATCCACAGTCAAACTTAGATAAAAAATTTAAGGCTCAGTTGACCATAGAAAATTCGGAATTTTTATTTTATTTTATTTTGTATTTTCTAAATTTTTTAGGATTTTAAAATTTTTATATTTTTTATTATTTTTTGAATTAAAAAATCTAAATCTAAGTTAAAACTAAACTAAGAATAAATTAAAATTTAAAATCTAAAACTAAAGTTAAAATTACAACTAAAACAAGTTAAAAATCTAAATCTAAATAAAAAGTTAAAAATTTGAATCTAATTTAAATAAAACCTAAGCTCTAAAAATTACGTTAACACTAAAACTCTAAATCGAAAATCACCAAATCTAAACTAAAACTACGATACAGTTAACAATTTAAAACTAATAAAAAAGAAATGAAATTTAAATCTCCGAATTAAAACTTCTACCCACTAAAAAAATTCAAAAGACATCGACTAAATATAAAACATACCTGCCCTAACAATTAAAACTCAAAAACAAATCTAATACCTACGTTACCCACTAAATCGAAACAAAACGTATTCTTTGTTTGTGTATAGCCGCAGGTCGATCGATTGGAGCACGACAGCAGACAGATGGGAGCGGATCGAAGATTTTAACGTGTTCCTTTTTTATTTTTATTTGTCTTTTGTCTGCAGGTGATGGATGGCAAACGTGAAGGCTTTGAAGGTAACGCAGACAGCGTGGAGTGAGTTCGATGGGCAATGCAGATGCTGGACGGTGGAGTAAGGGACAGAACAGTGAGGAAGTATGGACGAGTTCAAGACTGCAGACGGTGAGACAGCAGAAAAGATAAGGATGGATGTCAGGGAAGAAAATGAGGTCAACGACAGGGTTTCAGAAATGAAATGAAGGCACAGATCGATGGTAATAAAGATGAACTTGCAGAGATGGACGGTTTAAGGAAGGGAGAAGGCTGCAGAGAGACGCCAGATAAAAGCTGAGACAGAGGCAGCGTTGATTAGAATGAGGAGAACCCAGTACGCACAAACACATTAACCTCAGATCTTCAAATTGTTCCAAAATTTAGATTTTCAATGCTTCTTGAAACCAATAATGCCCAGATTTGCCCACAGTGGGGATTTGAGGCCAGATCTGGCCTTTGGAGGCTAGATCTGCCTTAGATCCTAAAAAATTTCTGATTCAAACCCTTAACCTGCAAAAGACAGCCAGATCTGAAAATATACACGCCATGAAACAATTAAAACCCTCACAGTCCTAAAAAATTTACAAATTTACAACTAATTTACAATTTAAAACCCTCATAGTCAGATCTGAATCCGTTTAGCACAATTTTCAGAGATTTAAAATTTTTAGTGAGAGGCACAAGCCTTCGAAACCCTGCAAAATCACAAATATCGTAAGATAGACCCGGAATTTAACAAATAAAGAGCTTATTAGATTTATGCTTATTGAGAGTCGGCTGGTCCAACCGAAGACTTCTCCAGACGCTCAATCTTAAAAATTAATTCCCTACACACTTAGATCCAGATCTTAGATCGATAGAGATTTAAGAAAACAACATGAGACCTTTGCAGAAAAATCAGAATGTTATTTTATAAACCCAGAAAACTGCATAAGATACCTATATGCAGATTAATCCATGAAGGCCATCAACCATAAAATACAAGAAACAAAGTAGCCGAGTTTAGAGACAATTCACCACATAGATCTGAGAAAGAACATCCAGATTTGTAACCCCAAAGTCTTTATGCTTTATTCCTCAAAAAGTTTACAAGAGCTTCTAAGAGCAAGTGCACGATTCTGAGATCGGATGACTCAATACTAACAAAGACCTCTAAATTTATAGAGGACAAGATGTTTATGTGACTAGTTTGAATGATTCTCGTCAAAATAATCTCCAACAGCGATCCAAAAGTTGGTATCATGCTGTCAGGAGCGTTGAAATTAAAATTTTGGGGGAAAAAACAATTTATCCATTTAATTCAATTTTTAATTAACTCAAAAATATTATTTTGAGTTAATTACCTAAAATTTTGAAGCCTTGACTTAACCACAGGGCCCAAAGGTCCAAAATTTCTTAAAATTCTCAATATTCCCTTGGCCTGGGACTTTCAAAATCATTTTCCAAGGACCCACAAATTTTTCCTTTAAAGATTTACTCCTAACTTAGGACCCTAAATTAATTAAATTTTTGGTTTAAGATTTTTTAAATTAATTGACCAGAAAATTTAATTAATTGACTGAGAGAGGATTATAATTATTTTTCCAACCCTCTTTACATGAGATAATACATTTCCATACATGAAGGGGGAATACCCATTCGTATAGACCCTCAAATAAATACTCAATTCTGCGACTCAAAAACATGATCTAGTAGACCAAGTAGTTCATACTACTTTTACAGGTACTCGATAGAAACACTAGGACTAACTTAGTATGCTGATAATAAAATCCACCCTAGCTTTGGGGTGAGGCTGGAGGAAAAAACTTTGCCAATCACTTTCGTGAATCAGTGAGACAAAAAACCTCCTAGGATAGAGATCATCAACAACATATTAGGCTTACTTAGGTTGTTACATACATTAACGGTCTTACTTAGATCATTTACATCATTACATGCAGAATGGGTTTACATCATTATAAAACTGTCGACTGATAACTGATGATGGAATCTGAATGGCGCAACCACGTCGAACATGAAGAATCCCATTTGAAAAAATGGGGGTGTAATGCTATGGGGTCGTTGACAAAATGTGGTCAACAGACCCTTAATGTGAGATTGTAAACAATATATCAGTGGATAGTGATCTACATTACAGTGGAGAAAATTGAGAGAAATGTTATGGCATTTCCTACTGCAAAGAGTGAGGTCCAAGAAAACAGTAGAGAAAATTGATGTTAGGTATGATGTTGAACGTCTGAGATATAACTATGAAAACAACAGAAATATGGATGCTTCCTCTCCAGATCGTAGTTCATATGCTCAAGGCAGAAGCAATGGCAACAACAAATTAAGAACAGATCCATCGAGCAAAGGAACATATAAGCAGCTTTGGGAGAGACAAAAAGCTCATGTGCAACAGTTTATGGCAACTGGAGATGCTTTGAATAAAACTACAGAGGCAAGATAGGCCAGTGAGAAACTGATAAAACGAATGCATGGTAGTGATGATGGCGATGCGGGTTATGCACTCACTGCAGGGGACAATGTTCAGAATGCAGGAGGCCTGAGACAGTTTGAGTGTTGGTTGTAACATATATTGTAGCTATGAGCAGTAGTTGTGATAAGTTGCATACTATATACAGGCAGTAAGAACAACATTGATTGAGGAAATTGATGGGTTAAGTTTAAAGCAGCAATATTCTCTGTGAGATCTGCCTAGTATATCAAGGACGGAGGCCAAAGGGATGTAAGTGGAGTGCATCTTCAGCAAGTAAGTCATTTTATTTGTTCTTGATGTATAGGAAGATATGGTCAGTGACATATGGCAGAATCTATCTTGATTTGTGATATCTTTAGAGGCATATGGAAATATATATAACCATGAAGTTTGATGGCTGTGATAAATAATGCTATTGCATCACTGTAATCCATGATATGACACTATATGACGGTATGACCATGATGAAGAAGATAGTGATGGGTATGATAAAATTATGGCAACATCGTAATCAGCGATATGACAGTGATGACAGTTCTGTAGCCGCAATCTTGAGGAGCTAAATCTGTCATTTTATGTCACTATCATCATGACAGTGACATAGACAATCACCCATGTTTATATAATTCATCATAGCAGTAATCTGTATCAGTCTTACATTACAGCGTAATGATAAACTTGAAGTGTGAACTAAGAATTCTTTGCAGCCTTCAGTCACGTCGTTGGAGTCTTGAACCATGATCAACAAAGCCTGTTTGGATGGCTTTGACTATGGGAGAATAAGACCCCTTTTCCAAGTTGGTGTCTGGGATGCTCTCATTTAAAATAGATGTCTTCTCTCTCGAGAGAAGCTGGCATTAAGAGGGAGAATACATCTGTATATGCTCCTGAGCTAATATCATTGTTGAACGAATGAAGATCCTCATGGCTCAAAGACATATATGGCTTCAGAGGGGGAAATTCCAGAAGAAAACCAAGAAGCCATATAAATACCAGGAATATCTCGTTGCCATGAGTACAATATGAGCCTGGATCATTTGAAGAAGCTGTAAAGCATCAAATCTGCAAGGATGCGAGGGTGATTTCTGGGATATGGTTCTTAGACCATAGAACATAGCTGTTGTCACCTCGATATAAGATCAAGCATGGATCTGATGGGAAAATTTGTTGCCTGAGACTTCTCAAGGAAGGCATTGATTATTATAGCACCTATAATCTATTATTTCCCTTGCTGATACGCAAGGGCGGAAGCTTCATCAGATGGATGGAAAGACCGTTTTTTGACATGGTGCGGTAAAGAAAGAGGTGTATGTAGAGCAACCTCTAGGGATCAAAGTCCAGGATCGGGACACCCATGTCTGCAGGTTGAAGAAAGCCCTCTATGGGCTAAATCAAGCACCCAGAGATTGGTACGAGAGGATAGATAGCTACCTGATGAAGTTGGGCTTCACTCGTAGTAATGTTGATCCGAACCTTTACTTCAAGGTTGATAGAGAGAAGCCTCTCATTTTGGTGTTGTATGTGGATGACCTCTTCCTGACAAGTGCTGACCCTCTCATTCATCAATGTAAGAGGGAGCTCGCTGCTAAGTTCGGGATGAAAAAACTAGGACTGATGCCTAGGCCCAGAGGTCTAGCAAAGACTTGGCGAGATTTTCCTTTCTCAAGGAAAATACATTATGAAGCTTCTGGTATGGTGGACTATAAGCCCGTGTCGACACCGATGGAACTCAACTTTTAGAAGTTGAGTGGCAGCGCTGTTGGGCCCATGTTAGCAAATCCTACTGAGTATCGTCAACTCGTAGGGGCTCTGTTGTTCTTAGTGAACACCCGTCCGGACGTATGTTGTGCCATGAACACTTTGAGTCAACACATGGTTGATCATAACATTCACTGGGTTGGTGCCAAGAAAATCTTGAGATATCTCTGTGACACAATAGACCATGGGCTGAGTTACATTGCCAGGAGCATGACACTCCTTGATATATTGATGCCGATTGGGCTGGCAGTGTGGTGGATCGTAAGAGCATATCTGGATGCTACTTCACAAGTAGATCTGCTTCGGGCAGGAAATGGAAGTCAATAGCCTCAAGCACTGCTGAGGTCGAATACATTGCAGCATGTATGATCCGCTGTGAAGTCACTTGGTTGCGGAAGCTCTTCAGTGAGCTGTTCGAGCATGTGCTAGATGCCACCATTATCCTTTGTGATAACCAGAGGGGGATTCATTTGTCATAGAATCTCGGGTTCCACGATTGATCCAAGCATGTTGATAGCTGGTACCACTTTATCCGGGATATGGTACAGCGAGGCACCGTAAGGCTCGATCATATAGGAACTGATGAGCAAGTCGCGGATATTCTC
This sequence comes from Pinus albicaulis, assembly GCA_034641835.2. Classification (NCBI taxonomy): domain Eukaryota; kingdom Viridiplantae; phylum Streptophyta; class Pinopsida; order Pinales; family Pinaceae; genus Pinus; species Pinus albicaulis. The sequence goes on from JAXQQM020060676.1 coordinate 44,644, forward strand.
ACAATGCCCTTGGGGAAGGTCATGTTCCTAACCTTTCGTGAGAATCTTGGAATCATGGAACGACCCTATTCTGAGGGTCATTTGTTGGACGATGAGCCTCACAGGAGCTCCAAAGGGAGTTTGGAGATAGCTTTGGTGATATAAGCAACCACGGGGCTAGGCTTGCCAAACCTATTTGGTGTGCTTCTACCCAGCGTGATATTGAGATGGTTTACCTCTCTCTGATCTGTGCCCCGTATGCATCCTACCCATGGAGTTTCGGACTCATGGGAAGTACCTCTAATTTGGCCAATGAGGTGGGAAAAGTGAATAGAGACCATAGAAGGACCGATGGACGCATCAGAAATTGCCGTATTCTCTATGTCTAGGATGACACGTGTCCAAATACTTGATCTGGGATCAAGTTTAGCGAGGTTTCGGACCTCCAATTGACTTCGGGTCAGTGAAACTAACTTTAGGTTAGTATATGACTCTCTTGAGTCCTAATGAGGTTTCAGACCTCCAACTGACTTCTAGTCAGGTAAACCAACTTCGGGTTGGTATGAGACTCTTTGTGAGTCCTATATAGGTTTCGGACCTCTGGGCTGAATCTGTCAGTCGGGTATGATGTCTTTGTGACTGACCCACTTCTGTTCTGAAATAAAGAGGCCAGCAAAGAAAGTTACGGTGGGATGATGCACGATGTTTGGATTGCACTAGTGGACGGAGTTCTCCCTAGTTGAGAGGGGGTGTTAAAATTGGACAACTAGGTCCAAACTTTGGGTTGTGCTGCTCGGATGATGATCCCAATATTTTTATTGGATTCCTGTTTCGGAGAGGTGTATGACTGATCTAAAGATCATCTTGATCAGATGAGCCGAACATGGAATTTGAATTTATTCCACTTATGTGCTAGGTCGGCCTGGAATATAACATAGACTTGAATGTCTTAAAGAGCATGTCACACACCCCCAAAGATGCCTATATAATGGAGAGACTTGGAGTTCATTATACACACATTGTGTGGAGGATTTTCTTCTCTCTTGATGGTGATGGAGCTGCGTTCTTGATGCTGCATATTTGTCTTTGGTTTGTACTGGGGTTATGTGTAACACGCTTGGCTGAATGACCTATTGGAGACTTTGTTGGTAGAAGCATCCTGCTGATCACCGTAACGCCACCATTCATTATCTTTGTTTTGGCTTGTCTTCCATCGATCTACTAGTATGTTCTCTCTACTTCAGTATTGTGTGCCCTAATCTGAAATGACATAGAACATGTTTAAATTGAAGAAAATAAATAAAGTTGAAGACAACACATTCAACACATAAGACAACTCAAATTCCTAATAAATCCCAACTCCAAGAAAAACATGTAAATTGTGTGTGTTTTCGATTATCTCAGCAATATGTTATCTTCATAAAATTTACAGCAAGGGAATACTTCCCTTTCACGGCCGAAAACCTCGTATCAACTCCTCAAGAAAAAAAAACGAACACCCTCCTACGCACTCACTTTGTTGTACAATCATGTAGTGCAGCCTTCCTACGCCTCGTACACGTTGTACGAAGACACAACTCAACCTCTCTGCGCCCTTATGTGAACAATATAGTTGCACTAAAGCTTACTAAGTTAGGGCTATTCGACCCTAACTCTCTCCTTCTTGGATGTTGAATCTCTTTTGTTGGTTGAAACCCTAGTCTTCTTTGCTGAGAAAACACACTCTCTTGTGCCAAATCAAATTGGCCACTTATGTGCCCTATTCCCTCTTATAATTCAACCTAGGCCCCACCATCACTTCAATGGTTGGGATTAGAACTTGATGAAGTGTTGAGATTAAATCATAAGTTCATTGTAGGAATTTAAATTTTTCCTAAGTCCAACTTTAGGAAATAGTTCATTAAATTAATAATTTTGCTAAGTGGTTGTCTTGTAGGTCCCTCTGCTAGCCTTGGCACTTAGGCAAGTATAACCCTTCCTTCTCTTCTCCAATCAAAACTCCCTCTTATAGAGGAATGTGTTTTGTACTACACCCAAACTATCTCTGGGATAAACAAATATGCTCCTTTGCAATGCCTTGGACAAAATGTTTGTTGGCTACTCCTTTGTTGGTATTAACTGGAGGCTAATTGTACCTCTCTGAACAATGTCCCGGATGTGATGATAGGGTATCTCAATGTGCTTTGAGCAATTGTGAAACACTGTATTCTCAGAGAGTTTGATGCAGCTTTGATTGTCACAGTGGATCATGACGAGCTCTAGCTCTTTCCCAAACAATCCCACGAGCAACTTCCTCAACCAGATGGCCTCGCATGCTGCTAGGCTAGCAGACATGTACTTGGAATTTTCTAAGCTCAATGCAACTAATCTCTACTTCTAACTGAACCAAAAAACAGTTGTTGATCCAACATTGAATGTGCATGCCAATGTGCTCTTCCTAACTGTGGAGCTCCCTACCCAGTCTACATTAGTGAAGACCTCAAGCCTCACCCCATCAACCTATCTATACCACAATCTGTACTCTATTTTCTATTGAAAAGTCTAACTAGATTCGGTCTTCATAATGACTTGTAATTATGAATTTATGTAATGAAGTAGACAAAAAAAATAAAATGTATTTTGTAAAGCTTGCCTCATGGGTTTCATGAGCAAGGAGTTTATATTATAGATCAAAGACTTCTTCTTGATATCTTTAGGGTTTGTCATCTTTTCATAAATATATAATTTAGAGTCATGTATATGAAGTGTTGTTACACTTGCAAAAGACAATTTATTGATGTAATAATATGCTCCGAGACCTTGTCAATATGCTCCTTTAAGTCGGCTTAGAACATGATCGAAGATACTCCTTGACAAGTTAGCTTACCTTCAGTCTTCATGTCGGCCTACAAGACTTAGAGACAGCCACAATAAGTAAGGTGACTACGGCCTCATTATGACAAGAATATTTTGGATCAAGTCTAAAATATTAGTGCGAAGAAGGAGGTCAATCAATAAAGAAAGGTCGAAGCCTATTACAGCTAGAGATAAGTCTGAAATAAGTACGAAGAAAGGGTCTACTATTGGTACAATAAGTGAAGGCTAAATAGTGAAGGAAGGAGGCTAGAAAAGGTGCGAAGGAGGAGGCAGGTCTACAAGGGTGTAAGATCACCGCATTTCGGTCTTGGGTCTGCAATATATATCTCATATATCTCAGATAAGCTAAGGGTTACAAGGGTGCAGAAATAATATTGAAAGGGAGATCATAGGTAGCCAAGGAAGAATCTAAAGGAAGCCAAGAAGAGACAAATATTTTAGGGTTTTTGGACTAGGGACAGAGCTTCCCTAGAATTTTTGTAGTGCAGTACAGAAAAGGAAACCCAACAGAGTAGTGAAAAGTGTCTTGGAGGCATATTGGTGTCAAGAGTCTTTGTCATGTCATGGTACTCATCAGTTGAAAATCTATAAGAAGAATTTCTTTTGAGTTTTCCTTTCCAAGAGGGAGAGGTTTTGGCCCTAGCTTGAAGGGCCTAAACTTTGTGTCTCTTGTGCTTTGATAATTGACTTCATGAAAGACATAATAAGTTAAAAAAGATAAGATCTAAGAAAAGGAAGCATAACAAGTATAACACAAGCAATTATCAAGTAAGAGAATTGAATTAAACACTACCCTACTAAATTCTCAACATGGAATTAGAGATAAGGTGCTGAAGAGAAGAAAGGGCTATCAAGGATCAATTTTCAAGAAGACATCGAGACTAAAAAGGATTCACTTGGTAAAGTCAATCTCTAGATCTAAGAATATCTTCATTCATTCAAAAGGAGCAGCTTGCAGAGAATTGGTGAAACCCTCAAGCCATCTCAAGAAGACCAAAGACCTTACTTAAAGGACTTATACATCAAGATCCTTTCAAGAATAAAACAAGATCAAGGAGGTGATCTTTATCTTTCAAAGAATCTAAAGCTATCTCGTGATTGAAGACAATTCAACATTGTTGGAGCCATCATCAAGCCATCCTTGATCATCATCATCATCATCATCAAGAATCCAAGGTGATCTACCTCTTTACACCACTCTCAAAGAAGTTTATTTAAGAGGGATCTCTTCCTATTAACATCATCAACAAGGTAGTTGGTAGAGGAAGAAAGCATATATTCAAGTAAGTATATTTATGACTTCATCTGAATCTGTCAAAATGTCTTTTTGCAAA